>JAAGKR010005187.1:0-53426 GCA_011419295.1 Clarias macrocephalus | reverse complement strand
GCTGATCAATATTGCATGAGCCGCTCAGTGCACACACACACACACACACACACACACACACACACACACACACACACACACACACACACACACACACACACACACACACAGTCAAACCCCTCCCCTCCTGCTCTAATAGAAGGCTGTAATGAAGACTCCAGGGGGATCTGCTACCTGTCACTCCGGATCGATCTGCCTGCTCCCTGACTGACAGCTTCACCAAGTCGCTCTCCACCTGCCTCTGTCTGTACGGCTGTACGATTTCTTACTGCTCCATATCATAATATATTGGGAGTTTGCAAGATATATAAATGCATGTTTTGACATTAATGAGCATTACAGGATTACGTTGGCAAATGTTTAGTAATTTCAGCAATTCAAGTTGCACAAATAACAGTAGGCATTGCAAAAAAAATTTTTTAAAAAGATGCTTTTTGAAGCATTTGCATATTGATACACATCCTTATTTAGGAAGTGAGTGTTGGAGAACAAAAACATCAAGAACAATAAACCCTGTGGGGAGCAACAGAAGCCATCCTCGTCTAGGTTAAACGATCATTATTCAATCATCTTTCTACTTGAATTTTTTACTTGAAGTCAAGTTCAGACTTACATGATTCATGTCGACGTCTTCACTCTACTGTAGTTACATAGGAATGTCTAGTATTTATGAGTGGAGATCCATCTATCTATGGTATGGTCAACAAGATCAGCAAAAATCGACAAAACTTTGATACACGCTAAAAAACGCCAACTTTTACAGTCACTATGACAGGAACCCTGGCACCTGCTGATTCATGCAATTATTCAACTTGGCATCCAATTTATGTGCCAATTATTTACATTTTCGACTGTCTGGTTTTGGTGAAAATGTGGGACAATGTAACTTGTCTGATAAAAGTGAAACATGATGTAGCTCCACATCAAGGTTCAATCTGGTGTGTATTTGTACGGAGTGCTTACACCGATCAGCGTTAACATTAAAACCATTCATTTTAAAAAAGACCTAATTTTTGGGCTCCCCATGTGGGTGCTCCGGCCCCTCAACTCCACAGGGCCTCCATGGTGTGTTATGGTGTTTGCTACCAGGATGCTGTCTGCGGATTCTTCGGGTGCTGTGGGTTGTGGGTTGGACAACCCCATGGAAGGACATATCTGTCCGGTGCTTCTCATGGGTGCTCAATCAGATTGGAGGCTAGAGTCGCGGTCTTAGGATCTTTGCCTGCTTGGCCTCATTCGCAGTGGGCTGTCGTGCACTGGGTGTTCTGGCCTTTATTTATTTTTTCCGGTAATTCGCGTTTCGTTGGACTAACATTTAGTCCCTGTGGGCATGGGTGATCCGTGGGTGCCCATGATCCTGTCACCAGCGGCCTGGTGTGTAGCTGGGGATCAGTGTTGTTCAGTTCACCTGGCAGTGGTGTTGATGTTGTATATGAGTGTATATGAGCAAATGTAGCCTTTCCGTTTGAGCATTCTTCTCTGAGCTAGATTTACTTTTACAACATTTGGCAGACCCATTTAACCAGAGTGGCTTTCAGGGGGGCTTTATCAGAAATGCATCCTCTTGCTGGTTCACTAGGTCAGTGAGTACCATCATTCAAAAAACCAACACCTCTATCATCGACACAGCTTTTCTGCCTCCATGTATGCTTTTTGGGTTTCGTATAGAAATCTCACACACACACACACACACACACCTGAGGCCGGAATCGAACACCGAGGTGCAAGGCCACAGTGCTAAACATGACGCCTCGGTGCCACTGAGCTATATTTCACACTTTTATATGGCGAACTGTCACACAAGCTATCCATACCTGCTTGGCAATAACAATAAACAGGAAAAAAAAAAGCCCGATTCTTGAAAGACTTGAAAGAGAGAGTGAAACCTTTTAGTGTTGGTCAGTACGTAAGGCAAAGGTGACAACTTTAGCAGTATCCGCTAGTACTCAAACCTGCTATCTGGTAACAACAACCATGCCACAGTGATCACACTTTTCCCCCCACATTCTAATCTATGATGTGAACTTTCCCTGATAATAACCTGAATAAGCAAGGGGGTACGTGTTCCTATTAATATGAGTGTATTTTTTAAATACAGAAGGCATAGAGGTTTTAATGCTAGGTCCTTCACATAGCATACTGTCAAGCGCATACATTTATGAAGGGCTAATTTATTATGCTGTAGTATGACTTTATCACTGCTCTTATATTCGTCAAAATGTTTCACACACACACAGTTTCTCGTGAAGGGATCTCGTCACATGATCATTGCAGTTTTGCCTGATAACTAGCATCCAGCTTGCTAGCTTAGGCAATAACAGTCAGGTGCTCAATTAAAGACTCATTACATATACTGTATATTCATGCATGTTTTTGGGAACTGTACAGTAGCCGTATAGAAATGAGTCAGCTGGCGTTATGCTACATTCCCTGAGTTTTTGTTAGCGTTGTTGCAGGATGAATGCATTTTTGCTAGCAGAGCATTTGTATCTGCGATGCTGTAAATATTCATTAATTCATTCTTCTTCTGTACTGCGTTATCCTGTATAATGGGGCACGGGGGGCCTGGAGCCCATTCCAGCAGGCTTATGACACAAGGCGGAGTAAACTTTGGACAGGCTGCCAATCCATCGCAGGGCACACACACATGCACATGCATGCACACACACACACACTACAGGCAATTCGGAAACGGCAGTTAGACTAATCTGCATGTTTTGGGACTGTGGGAGGAAACCGGAGTACCAGGGTTGAGCTCACAATAGACAAGGAGAACATGCAAACTCCACGCACACAGACCTGAGGCGGGAATCGAACCCTTAACCCCATATATATACTGTATATACATGTGTGTGTGGTTGTGTGGGAGGGTATATTACTTACAAACATAGGGTATTTACAACATAAATAATATAATATAAATTCATCATTTTCAATTAAAAAAACGGGATTAGATTCGGTTTACTTCTGATCATTTTGTTTCTTTTTAGAAAAAAATGTGTCAAATTTGCTAAATAAACTGACAAACTTAAACCGGAGTAAACAATGTCTGGTAAAAAAGATTAATAATTGTTTACTTGCGTTTCTATAATCATATAGAAAAATTTCTATATTTTCTATTTCTGTAATAAATTTTTTTTTTACATTCATGCATTTTTTTATTTATGCAAATTAAATTACATTTCTAAAAATAATAAACATTTTTTCTGGTTCGGATGACATACTTGGGCAGTGCGGTGCTTATTTCAGGTCTATAGTAGCTATATACATTTTTTTGCACTGTATTCAACCTTATGTGCATGAGATTATGCTTTTGCTCTGGTTGTCCATTCATTCTTTAAGTGTTATATATTTTTTTACATTTATTTATACCCAACCTGAAAAACATTAGTGTGCATGTACAGTATAATGGCTGTAAAGTTGAATTGAACTGGGTTAACACAGTTCACTTGCATCCTTGTAATTACAATTAGACTTGTTTATAATTCAAAAGTACAAAACACACACACACACACACACACACACACACACACACACATACAAAAACAAGAGACCATGACATTTTACTGAGTGGGTGTGCGCAAGCATGCATTTACCTACTGCATGTGTGTGTTTGAGCGTGCATGGGTGGTGTACTTGCTGTTGACATGTTAAGTCTGAGCAAGAAAGAGATGTGGAGAGAGAGAATGAGCAGCCGTGTGTATATATGTGTGTACATGTGTGTGTGTGTATGTGTGTGTAATTCGCCTCTAAAATGTCACCATGCCGGTCGATAGGGTTTAATGAGGCCTGGAGGTCTGATCTGCCCACTCTCATTCATGGTATCCCCCTAAAATCATCATCCCTCCCTGATACTTAACACACTCATACCCTATCAGTGTAATGGGGTCTCGGGGGACAACAAGCAGCAGCGATACACACACTTCCACACAAAGGGTTAGGGAAGGCCTGTGTAGCTAAGGAGGTAGGTTTAATGATCGTAACCAGGGTTTCTTTGCTACCCGGTGTTAAGGATACACTTGTGTAAATGTACATTGTGAAAAGTTATAGCATTAATTGCATATAGAGCTTAGAAGCTGCTTAAAAAAAAAAAAAAAACATGCATTTGAATTCTATACACATCTCATTGAATGAAATTTCTTTCTGTATTGTGTTTAGTAATTTCCCATGTTGTTTTAAACTTACTAGGGATAAGATTAACCTTTAAAAATCGAGAATATAAAAACACAGGTTTTCCTTTAGATACACAGAACTGTGCAAAAGGACTTTCATTTTCAGTCCGGTCCCTGTACCTGAGCAGTTTCAGAGGATTCTCTTTTTGTTTGTTTGCTTGCTAAGCCACACAGTGACCTATGAATCATTCAAGCATTAAAAAATATATCTAACTTTAGGCATGAAGCAGTGATAAACAGGTGCAGATGATGACAGATGATCAGGCTGGTTAGTGAGTAGTATACTGCTGATGCTGAATGCTGAGGTGTTGAAACAGACAAGAGGGGAAATGAGGTTGCTGCCTAGGATGTTACATAAACAACCAATTTTTAACCTGTATCTTTAGGGACTTTACAGCCTGGCACAGAAAAAAACATTTGTTCCCATTTTTTAAATTTAATCTATATACATCATTAAATGTAATTTAATAGGAAAAAATTAGGGGGGTCGAAACTTGAACTAGAAAAGAAATGCTAGAAATGATTTTAGAATCGTTTTTTCCTTTCTACAATATTTATCATAGTGTATCATATAACTACCATACAAGTAATATTTTACATTAAACTAAATTTGAAATGAAATCCATATGTGCAGAATAGATACAAAGATTCTTATGTTAAAATTACTGTCTTTAATCTCATACAAACTGATGATTCTACTATTTGTTTTCCTGCTCTGAGGGAAATTTTCTATTTCTACCTCCATCATTTCACTTTTTCCATAAGCAAATCACTGAATATTTGCACTTTTATGGCATGTTTACAGTATTGTATCTCATGCTATTTAAGAATATATGAAGTTATATTGTATTATATTGTGCCACGCGGTAAATAATTCAGGCTCCTCAATCCTTAGTCATTGTTCTTTCCTCGATCTTGCAGTGCACTTGCATCAACAAAACTTCACACGCTTTCAGACAAAAATAATCATTTTTTTCTTTATAATTTCAAAGTGCTGAACAGAGCCTCCAGTGAACCAAAGAGAAAATAAAAATTAATCCAAACAAATTGAAAAGAGACATTTTTTTGTAACATTGTCTTTTCTTTGAAAAAAAAAAAAAAAAAAAACTAAACAAAAAATGCACAACTCGTACCACAAGATTTGAAAAAATCTATTGGATAAAAACACTTCAAAATATTAGTTTTGTATTGTGTATATATATATATATTTATATATTTATATAATTCTCCATTTGTCGCAAATGGTTGCCTTTGGGCGATGTTAGCGGAAAAGCCCAGTCTGTGAATGTGTCCGAGCCCTTTGAGGAGCTGGCCGTCTTTCGCAAACAAAATAAATACAGGCAAGAAAGGCGAGAAAAAGAGAAAACCATGCATATAATCTGTTTTTGTTTTTGTACAAATGAAAGACAAACTTTTTTTTTTTTGTAACACAGTCCTCCGTATTAATAAACGGTGTTAACAATAGAAACTTATAAAAATGAGCATGAGCACGGAATGTGTCGTCCCTCCCTCCCTGTTTCCCGCTCTATCGTTCCCTCCTTCCGTGCCCCATCCCTAACGCCTTTCTGTTTTTAAGTGCTTGCAGCCCAAATGCTCCCTTGCACTCTTGTTTAGCTCTACACTCCTAACCCTAAAATTCCCTGGTTTGTAAAAAACCAGAAAAAATAACAATAATGATAAAAAATAAACTCTACAGTAACTTCAAGTCTGTAGAACTTGCTCAAGAGTTGCAAGAGTTAGTGAGCAGACTGGTGTGTGAGAAATCTGCCTGGGTTGATATCATTACTTCACAGGGTGAGTCGTAGTAGTAAAATAATTTAGAGTTGAAATAGAAATGGAACACGCACACGCACACACACACTCCTGCGTTTTCTTTCCTACACTTCTGTCTAATTTTTTTTCTCGTCTTTTTTTTAAATAGCACTTAGTAAATTGCACTTGTATGCACGTTTTCGGAGTGTGATTCGGTGGTTAGAATTTAATGCACTTTGTCTGGACGTCTGTTGATTGGTTTTGCCTCGAGCGTTCCGCGGAGAAGCATTTATACTCTCTTACACACACTCCTTTCATATGTCCGTTGTGTCTCGTGTGTAACTGTGTGTAGGTGTATGTGGAGCAGACTGCCTGCCTTTTGACTGAACTGAAATTTCAACCTTTCATCTCTCGATTAATTTCTTTCCCTTTCTCACACACACACACACACACACACACACACACATAGAACCATAGTCCAAAAAGCACAGCTCTGCTTTCTGTCTTTCCCAGACACACCCACACACGCACATACACACGCTAACACTTTCAGACATACTGCTGAGGCTGAGGTGGAAAAGAGTGTACTGAGTGTCTGAAGCCTCTTGAGAGAAAATTTAAGTTCAGTGAAGTCTCTCGTCAGGCTCTGTCCTCTCTAGGGGGTAACCGCAGCCTGTGGGCGTGCCCGGGTGAGCTTTTGGGGGCGGCGTGTCTGTATTAATAGGGAAGTGTGTCCAGAAATCTGTCGATGAGTGGTGGAGGTGGGACAAGGTCCTCTAGTTTTAGGTAGAAGATCCTCTGTAGGCCTTGAGTGCGCTGTGACCTAAGCTCCGCCTTCAGGCCCAGAACAGCAGCCACTGGGGGTGGGGCCTTGCCGGCTGCGGCCACGCCTGTGGCCCCGCCTGAGCTCAAGTGGTCTCGAAGGCAGCAGATGAGCTTGGACTGCAGCTCCTCCACCTTTTTGGGCTCTTTGAGGCCAGGACATTGATCTGAAGAGAAAAAAAAACGACAACGAATAAGTATATGTGGTCAAGGTTTATGTTCTACTGAATGCAATTTTATCTCTCGGTCTATCTATCTAGTCTGTCTGACTTGCATAAATTTCTATTGAAAGCTGAACCATATAATAAAACAATTAATCCAACATTAAACTTGTTTCGATTTCTCACACACAATCCCGAGCAATTTGAAAACATCAGTCAGCCTACATGTCTTAGCACTGTAGGAGGAAACCCACAAAGCAAAGGCAGAATTTCTTTCCCTCACTTCTTTACATTAAATTTCATTAAATTATGTTGGTTAAATTATGGAAATGAGAACAACTGTTTGATGATACAAACCTAAAAAAAATAATAAAATAAATGGTTGTTGATGTAACAACCTCAGCAGCAACCTCATTTCCCCTCTCATTTTTTTTCAACCACTCATTCAGCATCACCAGTATACTAATCACCGGCCTGATCATCTGTCATCATCTGCACCTGTTTCTCACTGGTTCATGCCTTAGGCCATGTCTACACGTAACTGGGTATTTTTAAAAACTGAGATTTTTCTCTGCGGTTTTCGCCTTTCGTCCACACGCAAACGCAGTTTTGGTCATTGAAAACAGAGCTTTTGCAAAACTCCGGCCAAAGTCAAGATTTTCCAAAACTCTGTTTTCAGTGGTGTTGTGTGGACAGGGGAAACGGAGATTTCGGCTTGTTGTAATGTCACCTAGTGCAGATGATGTAATTGTCTGTGTGCTCGTCTCCTTGATTTGATGTCAGCTTTGTTTATGAGGATATTTTGGGCAATTGTAGACGTACGTACAGTAAATTAGTGACTGTATTAATATTGCGTACTGGACTTTTTACATGCGTGTACATACACGCGCAGTTACTCACACATCACGTTAATGAACACAGGTGCCCGAATGTACTACTAAGCTCACTGCGTACAAAACTCTGACAACACAGACCCCGCAATGCAGCAACGGCGATTTCGGACGAGACCCGGTCGGACTTCTACAAAGTGCAACAGGTAATGACGTATTGTCTAGGCTTCTGATTGGCCCCCTGTTGATTAAGGAGGCTCCTAACAGCGCTTAACAGGGAGTGTTGCTTTTTCCATGTGGACAAAGATATTTTTAAAATGAAGGTCGTGTGAACAAAATGATTTTTAAAAATTAAGAAGAAAAGTCTCTGTTTTTAAAAATACCCAGCTACGTGTGGACAAAGTTAGATGTTTTTTATGCTTGAATGATTCAGAGGTCATGGTGGGGCTTAACAAACAGAAACACCTGCTATAAAACTGCTCAGGTACGGGGACTGGACTGAAAATGAGTGACAAGAACTTACCAAAAAAAAAACATATTAAAAATACAATATTACGGGCCTCCGAGTGGCGCAGTGGTAAAGTACTCGCCCTATCATCCGGAGATTGCGAGTTCGATCCCCGGGTGATGCTGTTACCTCTCACAGCCGGAGGCCTAGAGAGAGCTGATTGGCCGAGCTCTCTCAGAGGGGAGGGATGAGAGGTACGTAGTGCTCCCACATTAATCACGGCTCTACAGCCAATCAACGGTTCGTGAGCGAGCAGTTCGAAAAGATGCGGTCGGCTGGTGTCACGTGGTTCGGAGGAAACACGTGATAGTCTTCGCCCTCCCGGCTGAGTGGTAGTAGTAGCCTTAATGTGGGAGCCCCCTAGTGACGGGGTGGAATTGGACACGACTAAATTAGGGAGAAAATCTGAGAAAAATCACAAAAATATATATATATATATATATACAATATCAAGTCTGACCCTTTGGAAGCAAAATATGAGTGGCTCGTAACTTTTGCATAGTACTGTACAAAAGCTCTGTAGCTGGTTAACTGCCGTGTCAGTCAAATGACCTCGTCCTGTCAAAGTAGGACAAATTAACTCACTAAACGTAGTCCATCCTAATACTAATATTAATACTTACTCTTTTACACACTACACACAGAAGATCTCTATCTCTATCGAAGATTAATATTGTTTAATACAAGTGAAGATCAGTGTATATTGAAGATTCGATTACAATTGTAATTGTTATTATTAAAACAAAGTACACGCACCGGGTCAGATTATAAATTAAGATTATATTTAGAGGTGTCGAACATTATGTAAGATAAGGACAAATTATCACTATGTACACGGGTTCAGGAAATAAAGGTTGCTGACATGATTATTTCTCTAAAAGCATGACCATAAACACAGGACACAACCAGGAGTATTAGTAAGATAATGTGGTGCTCCTCAACAGCCAAATCTGATTAGAGCTCAATACTAATGTAGTTAGCAAACGCAACACCACCAGCAGCTTCCTAATGTCAGACTGGTGCATGACTTACCATCCCTCCCCCACCTCCCCCCTGCCAGAAACACACAGCTCATACTCATCTGTTGCTAATGTGGCTGGTGAAGGTACAAACGGAAAGACAACCTGAGAATATCCTATATATATATATATATATATATATATATATATATATGTGTGTGTGTGTGTGTGTGTGTGTGTGTGTGTGTGTGTGTGTGTTTGTGTGTGGCCTGGGTTACAAAAGGAATAAAATGTCACACTTGCTCCTAGCTGCTGTCTCACTGAGTTAGTGTGAAGCTCCTGCTTTATCACTTTAGCGCTGGTGTGTCAATAACAAGCCTCGAGCCTGCCTACTTCACACACTTCTCACTCCACGCTGGAAGTTTCATCAATCCAAATGAATTGCAGATCACAAACGGTTTCTATCCACCCTAACAATTTGTTACAACAAAGAATCCCTAAATACATGCATGTTCCTTGAAGTCTGAAAGAAGCGCTTATAACACTTATTGGCGTTGTCGTGTCACTGTTGCCATAGTAACAAGGAACACAAGGAATTAAATCACTTTAAGTTGCTGAAGTTAATACTTTAAGTTGTTAATATCAGCTGCATGTTTAGAACCTTGTTTACTTCGAAATATTAGTATAATTGTATATAATAATCTGTGTGTGTTTCCACAGGATTGCAGCCAGGTGCGGCTAATCATCAGCCCTAGATTAACTGACGTATAAAAGCAGAAGTTTTAGCAGTTTGCTGGTCTAAAGCATTCATGTGTTAAAACAACGGTTAGAGAACTATTTCTAGTTGGGGGAATGGGAAGTTTGTTTGTGTTTTCTTTTGCTGTTTTTTTTTTATTATTCTTTCTTTCTTTCTTTTTTTTTTATTATTCTTTATTATTATTTTATTTTTAGTCATGTCCTATTCCTCCCCGTCACTAGGGGGCTCCCACATTAAGCTACTACTACCACTCATTCGGGAGGGCCGAAGACTATCACGTGTGTTTCCTCCGAACCACGTGACGCCAGCCGACCGCATTTTTTCGAACTGCTCGCACCGTTGGGGGCGGTATAACACACTTGGAGGACAGCGCTATCCGCTCCTTCCGCTTACGTGAGCTCACAGACACCCCGGATTGGCTGTAGAGCCGTGATTAATGTGAATGTGCACTAAATATGTCTCATCCCTCCCCTCTGAGAGAGCTCGGCCAATCAGCTCTCTCTAGATCTCCGGCTGCCAGAGGTTACAGCATCACCCGGGAATCGAACTTGCGATCTTCGGATGATAGGACAAGCACTATACCACTGCGCCACTCGGAGGCTTTGTGGTTCTTTCTGTATCGTTTAAAAAAAAATCTATTTACAAACAATTTGGAGTGCAGACTCCTACAGTTAGAAAGATTATTCACAGGTGAAAAGCATTTAAGACAGTTATCAATCTTCCCAGGAGTCATTGTACCACCAGATTCACCCCAGGGTCAGAGCTTGTAATGCTCAGAAAAATACAAAAATACCCAAGAACTACATGTCAGACTCTACAGGCCTCACTGAGCATGGTAACTTATAAAATTCATGGCAGCACAATTAGAAGAAGACCGAAAAAGTACGGTTTGCTTGGTAGTTTTGCCAGGAGAAAGTCGCTTCTGTCGCAGAAGCATGACTAAGGTGTAAAAAACAAACCAGAAGCACAGCAGTAAATCTAAATTTTAATAGCCGAACCTCAACCCAAGGGTGGGACCTTGAGAAAGCTGTTCATAAGCGAATGTCCAAAAGCCTCAAGGAACAGGAAAAATAAAGAAGAATGGACCAAAATTCCTCCACAATGATGTGAGAAACAGATAAGGCCTTACAGGAAACAATAACTACAAGTTACTGCTGCCAAATAATACCTGGGGGTTTGGTTGGTGTGGGGATACTTAGTATTTTTCACAAATTTTTTTTTTGGGCTTCATTTTTGTTATATAAATTATACATATCAAAAAGTGGCTGAATTCTTAAAAATTTAAGCAAATGTTTAAAAAATGGTTTAAAGATTAATATTCTTCTTTTTTAATTACATTATTAAAATTTCAGCTGGGTAGAAATGTTATTTTAATTGCCTTTATCAGTTTACTCCATTTGTATTATCTAAATAATATATTTTTTTCTAATTAAGCTATCAGGTAGTTTGTTAAGGGTTTATCAGCCTGAGTGTAAACATAAGTACTGTGTGTGTGTGTGTGTGTCTGTTGCTTTTATTTATTCCCGTGCCGTGGGTGTTCAGCAGCTGCTTTGTCCCTCGTTCTACTTTCGCTCCCTCTTTCTCCCGCTCTCTAGGGGCTGATCGATGGCACTCTTTCACCGCAGACACTTTTACAGGGTCGATAGTTTGAGTAGACGAGTGGACGGAGAGCGAGAGAGAGAGAAGGGGAATAGTGGAGAGCAGGTTTCCACTGAGTAGTGCTCGATTCCTCCCACTACAGAGCTAAGTGCTGCTCCGTGGAGGCCAACACATACCCACACACACACACACACACACACACACACACACACACACACACACACACGCACACACATTCTGCTGAAGAGACACACATGGAAAGACAGGTCTGTTCCTTGAGTTCCTCGTCTTTCAGCAATTTATTTCAAATTGATAAACAGCTATTATTTCTCCTGTTATTAATATTAATAATAATGATTCTACTGTAATTTGTGTGTTTAACCATTAGCCTCTTACTCCGGTGGACCTCAACAATCAAGCTGATTGAAAAACTGATTCAGCTACTTATCAAGATTCTTTTATTTGGAAGTACACGTGCTAACTCCAAAATCGAGAATTTTACAAACTAACTTTTCATTTATCTATGCATATTTGCATTTGAGGTTGTAAAATGTTGCCGTTCATCTATAATCATTTTTATACATTTATAAAATCGTGATACTAAGAGAATCGCGATACAAATCGAAAGGCACTTGGGTACCGGGTGGTCCTTGGAGATTCTCATCCCTACAGACTACGTAAAATGTAAATAAATACAATAAAATCTGGCATAGGATCCAATCATAATCACAACAAAATAACATACAACTGCTTAAGATGGATAATCTGTTATAAGCCCTTACAAAGTGTTTATGTGCACATAAACTCATAATCAGTCCGTGATCATTTCTCTCATACATATAAAATGACTCTAAAATGCTAAATTAAACAAAACAAAATTACTCACATTAGACTAAGAACGATAATTTTGTGCTGGAGACACAAAGAAGGTGATTTTTAACCTTATAGGAAAGCACCCCCCCCCCCCCCCCCACAAAATAAAGCCCTGGCTCACCCTATTGTGTAGCGTCTGTGTCAGTGATGCATGTGCATAATACCTGAAACACCTGCTGGTTCTCACAACACACACACACATACACACACACACACACACACACACACACACACACACACACACACACACCTGTTTATGTGAACTTTGCCACCCAATAATCAATAATCCCCAGCTGTCCTTATAGAAAACAGACCAACCCCTTTTCCACTCTCTATCTCTATCTCTCGCTCGCTCGCTCGTTCTCTTTTGCTGTGATTAAAAAGGGGATTAGTCCTCCAGTGTGGCTAAACCCAGTCTCGGCCATCACCTGTCCCACACCTGAGATAATCAGCGCCGGCCACACAAAGAGGTGTGAATGTGAGAGCGAGGGATGTCGAGAAGAAGGAGAAAAATGAGAGTGTCCCATTTTTTGGGCTTATCCTCACTGTGTGTGTGTGTGTGTTACCTGTGAGCAGCACCAGGGCCGACAGGCAAGAGAACGCCGGCAAGTCCAGGCTGAGACTCTGAAGGTGAGAGCTGAAATCTCTGATGGAGTCGAGCCATTCTCCGAAACCTCGCAGACACTGAAGCCTGTGGAGCACCAGGCCTGTGCAGAAAACAAACTTCTCCTCCGTCAACAACGACCTGCAGCAAAGCAAGACGGAGACAGAGAGAAAAAAAACAAGGGCTTAGTGCAATCGCGAATCGTGTTAGTTATTCAGGCTCGCAGCATCGCTAGGAAAGAAACATGGAGACACGGAGAGAAGTTTAACCAAAAATGTTAGAAATAGACAGTTAAAGATCCTAAAAAACACGCTTGAGCCAATAAAATCTCTTCTTTATATTACAATTTGCATACAGTCTCTATAACTGTCTAATATCTACTCATACATAGTCTATCATAAAATTTCAATCTCAAACGTCCATAAATGCCTGCAGTTCTACACTTAATGGAAGGAGTCTCCAGTGTCAGAGCTTTGCAATGATATGCAAAGTTTTATTGTAAAATAATGTTTTATGAAAAAAACAGCCCTTATATGCAATAATGTGCCACTCAGTAATTATCACTACCTATAGCGGGGCACTATTTCGAGTGTTTAGGGTGGTAGTCTGTGGTTTGGGATGTAGGCAAACAAACTACAACAAGCTACAATTTTCATGCCAGTGTGAATCTATTTAAATACAAGTGCAACTACAAACGTGTGTGTGTGTGTGTGTGTGTGTGTGTGTGTGTGTCCTCATGGAAGTATTGTTTGCTTGGTTCCTTTTGTCCTGAGACGATTCCCTGAGCGGCAAATCGATTGCAATAAACTTTTTCCGATGCTCTGGTGGCACTGATGAGGCACAGACAGAGACAGAGAGAGAGAGAGAGAGAGAGAGAAGGAGAGGGAGGGAGGGATTAGAGACTGATCACGAACTGTTGTTATTTATTCCACCTTCAAGGTGCTGTTTGATGGCTGAACTTCATTCGTCGCCACTTTCATCTTTTAATTAATCACCACTTTTTTTCCTCTCAAAGAGGAAAAAGATAACGCTACTCCCGTTACGTCTGTCCGGCTGATTACAGACGAGCACCAAGACGCACGAGCGTGCCCGCCGTCTCCGTCTCATCTCCTCTGAGCGGAGCGGGTTTGAGTCTTTAACGCAGTTACCATGGGCGCAAATGAAAGCCAGCGTAGGGAAGACTACATCAAAGATCGGGACGGGACTTAATTACGTTCGAGATCTCGTAATTAAAGCTTTTAAAACATTCCTGAGATTTCTTTCTCCTCCTCCAACCCCCTTCATCTGTCTCCCTCACTCTTTCGGATGTGGGATACGACCCATGGGGCGAGTATGTTCATTTCATTTGATTTATTTGTCGGCTCGGTGTGGTTTCGTCTAAAATGACGAACCAGATTTAACCCGAATGGCCCCTAGGATCTTGTCTGCACTTCTTTCCGCTCCTGTCCTCCTCTCACTGCTCTACTTCGCTACCTCTTAACTAGCAACCCTGCAATTTAGGAAGGAAAAACCTCCTCTTGTTTTCCTGTGGAGTGCTGGCTTCTGCTTGTGAACTGTTCTTCATTAGCACACAATTATGGAATGCAAATGCATTTCGACACAGCGGGACAGAAAACCAGGAGAGGACAAGGGATGCAAGTTGCAACAACAACAACAACAACAAAAAAAATACTCTAGCATTCTTGCTCATACAATAATAATTTATAATGAATAACTAATAATTAACATAGTAAAGAGTTCTGTAAGGAAATGATTACTTAACATCATTTATGGAAGGAGTCTCCAGTTTCAGTGCTTTTCAGTGCCGCAGGTTTTTTTTTTTTTTACTGTTTGTTTCCGTTCACTTTTAAGATGAAGAGAGACTCTGGTGAAACGACTTTATTTATTTATTTACAGCTACTGCAACATTTTCCCACTGACTTAACACAATAATAAATGCAACTATTGTATAAGTGGTTTAAAGAGATCACGAGCTGTTATTTATAAATACATTTAAAAATCTTATCTTAATAATAAGCCCTACAGTGCATTTTATTTCTTAGATAATCCAATAATTGTTTCAGAACAAACGGGACATATTTTTTTATTGGAGGTAAAGGAATCTGTAGCACTCTTCCAGTTTTCAGAAAAAAACACACAGAAGCTCATGGTTACCAACAGAACTTCAAAAAAGCCAAACTGCTAGTAATCAAACATGCTTCTTTCCCTTTTTCTCTACTCCAGATTCCTTTTTTTTAGTTCCGAAGGATGAAGTGCGACAGTTTTTACCTGCCTGCGGTTCCGCATGCATCAAACAAAACCTTAGCATACGTCAGGGCTCAATGATTTAAATGGTCTAATTGTCATATTTGCTGTTTGTAAGCGGATTATCTTTTCCTTTTTTTAGAACCAAGAGCAATGGCACTACAACAGCACCGCCTACAACCAGATCATGTGCCATCGTCTCCACCCGAATGACTACATTAGAGCTGTAATCAGGCCTTAAAAGTTAGGCCCGACAGAATTCGGACCGAGCCCGAACCCGTTTACAGCCCAACATTATTCAAATGTGCACACACACACAGCTTTTGCCAAGAATAAGTCATTTATACATGTTTTAACATAATTTATTGATAGCTAACGTATAGGCTGTAGGCCACTTGGAAGTTGGAACAAAGAAATAAAACAAGTCCTCTGTTTCCCTCCGTTTCACCTCCTCAACATCCATCTTCGCATCTTTCTTGCGCTAATCGAAACGCATCACATGACCACTCATTTACCACGCCGGCCCGAGCCTGTGTAAAATGATAGAAATTAAGCCCGAACCCGACCGAACCCATCGGGCCCTGTCAGGTCCCGTCTAGACTCCCGTCTAGGTCTATTGTGTCTAATCATCACTTGTACTCAACCTTTAAAAAAAAAAAAACTTGTGTTAAATAGTTGTGTATTTTAAACCTCAACAACAGGCCACTATTACGAACGACTCTAGTGTACTTTGATGTAAACTGGTTTTTATTAGGAATTGATAGAAATTACCATCTAGAAACAGTCTATGCAAGGTGGATAAAGCATAGGTTGAGTAGCATGGGTATGGAGCCTGGGTACGGAGCATGAGTGTGGACTAATCCAAAAGATATATATCTTTTAATAAATTTCTTTTTTAATTACGTTTAGAAATGGTAGAAACGCCAGCACGTTCCACATTATATATGAATACAGTACATTCTCTGACAGTTCCTCAGCCTCAGTTACGTCACACATAGTCACAGGGTTATTACTTTTGTTCACACCTCGCTGTAAATCACATTCCATTTCCCAACATACAAACAAACTTCAAAGCTTATGTGACCCTGACCAGGCAGCTCCTAAAGATGAGGGAGTGAACACAATGCACACTGTATATACCAACTGTCAACCAACTGGTCTTTCCTGATGTTCCGTGATGATGCTTATTTCTTTGTACATTGTACAGCAATGCTGAAGGCGTCCAAAATCTAGAATAATCTCCATTGAACAGGTGATCCTGAGACGTGTCTGCTACTTGTGCTCTGTAAAGTCCTCATTACGGCTAATCTGAGGTGATGCTAACTCTAAGTTTTGGTCTTGCTTTCCTTTTTTGGTCTTCATGAGAGCCGGTTTCCTCATGATGCTTGATGGGTTTTGCAAATGCACTTGACAATATTGTTCTCGCAAGAACCGTTCCAGCCCAGCCGATCTTTATTTCTCAAAATAACAACTGTTGTTGTTGTTACTTAATCACCTAATTCCTTCACGCTTCGTATCGCTCTCGCGGCCATATTAAAACTGCCTTTTTAGTCACATGCAAAACTTTCTGGAAATGTTCTTAAAAATAAGTAAATAAGTAAATAAATAAATAAATATTGCACTTGCTTTTATTTGTTTCCGTTTCAACCCCATTATCTGCTCCAACTTGAACGACGCGTTCGTATTCGTCACATCCCTGCTCGCCGTATATATCTATTACTGCAGTGACGAGCACAGATGTTGTATAGCTCTATAGAAAGGGAGCAGCAGGTTCCTGAAACCGCATTCTTTACTTTTATGTCATATGCAACGATTACAAGGGTGTGTGAGATGCTGTGACTGAGAGTGACTGAATGTGTGGTAAAAACACTATATGCGTGTGTTAGAGTCGTTGACATGAGTGTAAAGATGCACGTTTGGTCTCATGTACAGTTCGTCCACGCCGCTTGTGCGAGTGCATGTGTGACGTAGGCCTGGGTGAGTCAGAAGCCCCCTACTGAGGCTGTGACGGCACCACCCACTGGCCTCCCTCCCTGCACCTGCTTCCTCACACACACACATACACACACACACAGAATGAGAGATGAGGTTTGGCTGCATTGCTAGCTAAATGCGGAGCTAAAAAAAAAATCCACTTCCTGGTAACGAAATCAGAACGCCACTGAGTCACGGCCAGCAAAAAGATTAAAAATCGCACTTTTTTTATTTTTATTATCAAGTTTAGTGTTAAAATCCTGCATCAGTAAACAAAAAAGTTACAAGAAGGACTGGAACGCGTGACAGCAACATGACGTATATGTGAGTGTGTCGTGGGAGGGTTGCTACGTATATGTGTGAGAGTTAAAGAGGGTTGCTATCCCATAAACTTGGGGCAACAAAGCACATGCCGAGGGTGGTCAGCTCAGTGACCGTAGCAACCTCCAAACCAATGAAAGACCAAGAGCACGGCGGTTTCAGCGGAGAGACCATGGAGATTCGGGAAAATTCCCAGCACAATCCGATATTATAGCTTTCAGTATATGAGGGGCGTTCAAGTCAAACCAGGATTTTTGACTGTTCAGAATAATGGAACACAGTGATAAACTCTCTTTATATCTCTATATAATCGGCTGCTGCGTATCCCAGAGCTTCACTGGGGCTGGTAAAAAGTTTGCTCAGTACGCCATGATATACTGTATATGACTGCCTGCTTCACATTTGAAACGCTGGCCTCCCAGGAACTCCTTCAATGGCCCAAACATGTGGAAACCACAGGACTGTGTGGGGGATGTGTCAATAACTCCCAGCAGAGTTCCTGAAAAGGTGCCTGTGAATGATTGTGTGTACAGTTCCCACAGACAGATGCGTCTCTTCCGATCAAGCATTCCACTCGCTGAAGGAGGATGAACATTCTTTACAGCGTTTGCACCATTCAAATGTTTTACAGCGGCTAAGAGTCTCGTCACCGCGCTCTGCTTGACGTCTTCTTTAAATGTCACTCGGTTTTTTACGTCTTCATCCCTGAGAAATATCCCGTTTGACTTGAACGGCCCTCGTATTATGAGACACAAAGAACTAATATGAAAATGCCGCAGCAGGATAAATGATCTGTTTTTAGGATAGGTTTTTCACCTTGAAAATAAGATTCCATGAGATGCCACGCCAAATTTTGCACACCAAATGAATCCTGATTTGAACCACAGAACCAGGAACCATTCCCCTACCTGTTAGCCAAGCGGAGGACGAAGAGCTCAAGGAAGGCTGAGTCTATGAGCAGACTCTGGTCATCGTGGTGGAGCTCAGTGAAGCCGGGGAGACGCTCGGCCCAGCGACGCGTCACCTCCATGGAGCCGGTGAGGATCCGATAGAAGAGCTGAATCTGCTGAGCTTCGGCTAAGGTTCCCGTCTCTACGGCGCTGAACTAGAACCGGAGACGAAGACGATGTGTTAAAGACAGTTTTTTCTAATTCAGCAATTTGGGTCTCATTTCACTGTTTTTTCATATTTCAATATTCTCTAATACTTCCCAAGTTTTGACAGTGCAGAAGTATCATTATTTGTCACGCCACGGAAACTAAACTGAATTATAGGTGTGGGCGAGACAGAGAAAGGTTGAGTGGGCAGAGACTGAGGTAAACAGCGCGAAATAGAGAAGGAATTGTGAAAGTAGTGAAAGGTAGAAAAGTCAGAGAAACGCAGAAGGTGTCAGATACATAAAAGATTGAGACAGAGACAGGAAGAGGTACAAAGAGACAGCAGACAGGTTCACAGAAACAAGGATGGTGAGGGACCAGACAGCGTTACGCAAGCACAGATTCGTAGGTACCTGGCTGTAGTCGAGCTCTCGGGGGATGGACTGGGAGTAGGCGCGGACGAGAGCGTTGAGCAGGCTGAGAGGGGGCGAAGGGGGAGACGGCTCGGGCTGCAGAGGACTCTTCGGCTTCGATGGCAGACGACCTCTCCGACCCTTCAGGTTATCTGTGCGCACCACTGTGAAAATGCACACAAACACATACGGAGCACACTGAATCACATGCGATCATTACCCACCAAGAAAAGTTTATATGAGATGTAAATCAATGTAGGAATAATCACATTTATAGCAATACTGCTATGATGTACAGTACATTATTAGGTCATTTATACATATAAACGACAACATGCATTTATTGACTTGATTATACATTTAAAGTAATACACAAGTTACGTACTTTATACAGATTATAGGTAAAGGAATATATTTGTATTTACTTTATTAATATAAAATTTCATTTTGAGCCTTAACAATGTCCCTTTTCCTTTTTGTATTACATTAAATATTGCTCGAATGTGATGTGAACAACCACTAAGCGTTATTGATTTTCTTTACTACCTCAATGTGATTTCTTCCATGTGCTTCGACTCTTGATCCTCACTGAGAACTAATTCGCCTGAGGTGCTCCTAAAAACTTCTAAATAAATCTGGACACCCATGTAAAAAGTGACCAGTAGATGGCACTTAAGAGACATGTTGTCTGTTCCCAAAGAGGCTGTGTTTCTGTGTGCTTATCAAAATATCAAAACACTCAATTTCCCCAATCAGCAGAGTCATGAACATATGTGTGCGCTCTTTAAACTAATACTCTCACTAATGCAGGAAGCGGACATACGTTCCCATTATAAACACCATCTACACACGTCCTATACATGCCTGCGCCGTAGACCGTGTCATTACGGCAGCGGATCAAGCCTGATTGCCGAGGCGAAGTGTGTGATGGAAATCCTGTAACTGATAAACATTCCTATTATCTTTTAATTCATTCATGTGCCGGCTGGACGAGCTGAGCACTAACGCTTTATTAGAGTCCGTATCCTTGACGCCCGCGGTGTAAGGGTGTGTGTATGTGGTGTTTTAAGTGATTTATGTGTAGATGATCCTGCTGTCCATTCCTGTCTCTAACCACGGGTCCACGAGGGGTCATATGCACCGGGCTCATGGCCATAATTGCTGTGATAAATAGTCAACAAGTTGAGCGGAAAACTGTTAACGGGATTTACGTGTGCAGGGAGAAACTCTAGAGCTGCAGCGCATTTAGTTTGTATAAACAGCAAAGGAAGCTGATCTTTGGTGTTATAAATTTGATGGAAATGTAAAGCTGGGGTAGCTCAGTGATTTAGGCAGGGGACTGCTGACCAGACCATGGTCTTGAACAAGGCACTTAGCCCTCAAGTGCTCAGATGTCTAATGAGATAGAATGTACGTCACTCTGGATCTGAATGTCTGACTAACAGTCAGACAGCTCTGCTTTAATCAAATGATGCTCTTAAACCATTGTTTCCAACATTCCATGATTATTCTAGGTTTAATAGTTTTCTGATTTTCCAAAGAAACACACTCTGTTGTGCAAATGTATGTATCTCACTTTGATTTAAATGCACTTCATTAAAGTGACTTAAGATAAACCTATTTTTACTCACTTTACCCATCAAGCTCTTTACATTTTATTAGTTTTTATATATCTTTATGCATTTGATTCAGTAACTAATGTGTATAAATCTGTTACTCCCTAATTACCAATGAGACAAATAGACAAAGGTATGTACTGACGCCATTCTGCTGATCCATACTTGTAGGTTGATGAATTAAATTAAGCCATCAGAGCACAATCAGTACATCAAACTTCCTTGAGAATTTAATCATATTGTCTCTCAATTAATGCATGCCCCCACCTACTACCTTAATTTCAGTTTATCATCGCATATGTGTTTGCATGTTTGTGCTTATATCTTGAATCAAATGTCCAAATGTCCAAAAAGGGAATATCTGACTGTCAGGTGGTCTTAAAAACAAAAAACCTACAGCTTTTATGCTAAAAAGTAAAATAAGGAACAGTTTCCTTTTCATTAATGAAGTTAGCATAGCATTAAAGAGCTGCATTAATAATGACGTCACTACAGGATCCTCACAAGAATAGTAATGCAAATGTGTGCAATCGTAAATCTTATTACGTTTGTTAAAACTTTTATTGTATTGCATGTAAACATAGCCTAGCTACTGTGCATGCGTGCGTGCGTCTCTCTGTGTGCGCGTGGGTGCGTGTGCGCATTTGAGAGCTTACCTTCCTTCACCATGCCCACACTGAGACATTTCTGGAAGCGGCAGTACTGACAGCGGTTTCGTCTCCTTTTGTCCACTGGGCAGTTTTTACTGGCCAAACAAACATACTTTGCATTCTTCTGCACTGTTCTCTGTGAGCACACACACACAGAGAGAGAGAGAGAGAGAGAGAGAGGGAGAGAGAACAATCAGCAGCAATAAACACATTATTTCATTTCACCCCCCACACCCTTCCCCCTCCCTCAGTCAAGTTAGGTTTCCGGGTCAGATTTTAATTACAGGGTAATAATAATAATAATAATAATAATAATAATAATAAAGCTCGCGATCCTGCGGGATACTTTGATCAGATTAATTTCCCGCCATGCCGAGCTCGCGGGAGAGGCGGCGTGATTAGCGCGAGCCGCTCACAATGAGGTGCGAGCAGGCCGCGCTCGCGCGCAGAAACACTCCTTTGGGAGCTCGCGGGTCAGCTCGTGGCAGCGCTAGGGAGTGGGCTGTGTGTGTGTGCGTGTGTGTGTAAGTGAGAGGGAGGAAGCGAGAGTGAGGCCCCGCTGGGCTGGTTTTCTCCTCCGCCGAGATTATTACCGACCTTATTAAAATGATATTAGAGCTGTCTGCGCGCGCCGAGAGAGAGAGAGAGAGAGAGAGAGACGTGTGCGAGCAAAGAAAAGAGAGAGAGAGAGAGAGAGAGAGACCGAGTGAGCCGTGCACGCGTAAGAAAAAATATATAGATAGAAAGAGCTGTAATAAAGTTGTAATAAAACGTGTTGAAGTCAAATTGAAATGAACTAAGCTGTGGGGAATGAGAGACAAACGCATGTGCGCAAAAAGAAAGAAAGAAAGAAAGAGAGACGGGAAAAGATGGAGGTAGAGAGGGATGGAGAGAGATAGATGGAAATAGAGAGATGGAGAGAGATTAAGAGAGCGAGAAATGGAGAGATGCGCGCGACAACCTAAACGGATTAGTGTAAAAAGGATGCGCGCGCTGAAATATGGATGCGTGCGACCGGCGAGTTCCGCCGCCGTCAGGAGCGCGCGCAAAACAAACATAAAAACAGAAATTTCACGAGCGACATCTGTGGCTCATTTAATCGCGTCGTAATACCGGCAAACACACACACACACAGGGTCGTTTCATTACAGATTTAGACAGGCTACCAGAGCAAGCTTTACAGACCGAATGGAAAGAAAAAGAAAAAGAAAACAGCGCTAATTTAACGAAACCGCAAGCTGTCTGTCAGGGAGTCAAGGTTTTCATTAGCTCTCTCTTTAATCCGACTTTCCTTTTTAGCCTATTTAAGCGCTTTCCTCTTCTTTGTGCGTGCGCATGCGCGTCTTTCTTCACGCATCCTGTCCTGTCCTGTGCCGGCACTATTTCTGGCAGCTCTGTCCAGAGAGACAGTGCAGGAGACCAAACGGGCACGTGCTCAAAAAAAGTGTCTTCCATCCTTGTCCTTTGCAGATGGAAATGTGGATGTGGTGCACTGTTCCTGAGATGCATAAACACTTTTAAGTGTACTCACCCACCACAGGGACAACCAAAGATACTGTTAAATACCTTTAGTACTGTTTTTACTTTTTTTTCTCCAGAGAGTGTAGTATCATTTCAGATAGCGCAGTCGTAGGCTTAATGCACATGAGCTCTTCTCTTGAGCATTTTAGACATTTTAAACTGCACAGTGGTTGCTCGAGACTGGATGTCGAGGAAGCAGGTTGGGACCAGATGGTTCCAGAGGGGATCCGTTTAGTCCACACATTTGCTTCGTTTAATGAGATCAAAATAAAGAAATAAAAAGCTGAAAACACATGACTAATCACTAGTCATGTACAGGAATCGACTAGTAGCTTATACACGCTTATTAATATATGCACAATTAAATTAGTGAATGAAATTATTTATAAGAGTGCTGCAAGATATGAGCGTTCGTTTTTATTGCTGCACTGATTGTTGTGGTTTTCAGGTGTTTGTAGGTTACCCCTTGCGCACTTGTGGTCCACCACGCACCACCAGATAAAAGCATCTGTGTAAACAGTGCATCAGATTTTTTTTATGATATTGTGCAATTTACATGACCTGGCAACCCCACTACAGACTGTTTTTTTTTGTTGTTGTTGTTGTTGTTGTTGTTGTTGCCCCAGGCTCCAGGAGACACCCCCTTTTACATCAAACTAGGTCTGATTTTCATGGCTCTCCTTCAGAGCACTCCTCGACTTCTTTACAGAAATTCCACTGAAAACTCACACCATGACACTGAAAAGCCTCCGATATAGGGTTGCAGTAATGAACTATGAAACCAGAAGCTTCTGCTTCAACAGGTGAAAAGCCTCCTCTCTGTCACTACCCATCTATGTGTCTATCTCTTTCTGCACACACAGAGCTCAAACGATTATTGCACCATAGAATCTTTCTGATTTTCCTTAAATTAATAGGACACAACACAGAACAGCAGTGAGACAGGACTGTCTATTGGTGTCTGAAGCCTTGCCTGGAGCACAAACACACTCTCTAACACACACACACATCTATAATAGATAGTGCTCATGGGATTACACACTGGTTTGCAGAATTACTGTACAATTCGAGGTCTTTTCTTTTTTAGGGTACCTCTAAAGAGCAGATCTGGTGTGAAGATTAGTTCAAACAAGTCAGATTATGGCATTTCTAGGACTTTGCTGTAAACTTTATCCTAAGAGCTATGAATGGTTTCACACACTGAAATCTGATAACGCAACATTAGCTTAATCCTATAGTATGTTGGAAGAACTAAAGAACTAAAATGTTCATTGTTGCACTGCATTGTGGACTGTAGAAACAGCTGAAAATTGTTAAGCATATCTTAATGTATAAAACATATAGTCTGTAAAATTATGCTCTGTATAAAAAAACACCCAATAAATCCCCAAATCTGCATTTGTCCACTGTGCTCCAGTGCGCAGAAGGGTCCTGGAGCCGGGTACGCCCAAGCGGATACAGATTCATGACATGTAACATGTGCTAATGGCCTCGTCGCCCATCCAAACTCCTTAGGGACCCTGCATCGTTCCCTCCTCCCTTCCTCCTCCCCTAATCAGACATTATTTCTCTCCCTTTACTCTCGCACTCTGCTCTGAGCAAGCAATTAGAAATGTGTGTTTGTTCAAGACCAAGAGGTGGAACTGGGTCATCATTAATTGGTTAAGCGTGTGTGTGTGTGTGTGTGTGTGTGTGTGTGTGTGTGTGTGTGTGTGTGTGTATGTGCAGATGTGCTGCCGACCAGCGCTGCAACATGTGTCTACGTTGTTTCCGCTCATGTCTTTATTTCTCGTGCATCCAGCCCGTGTGTCCACATGTGTCTCTAATCTTGCCCTCTCACCTTCGTTGCAACACTAAATAACACTCAAACACTCCTGCACGCTTGTAATTGAGCTACGCAGAGTCCCAGGCCAGCACGCATAAACCCCAAGTCGAGTTCTTCCACTGCTGTGGCTTACGGAGGTGTATCATTATCATTTTTTCTTTTTTTTTCTGAATGAACTGGTCTCCGCAGCATCTGCATTATTTACATGTATTCTGAATTCGACTCTCACGCATGGCACAGAATGACTCACTCGGTGTATCACGAAAAACTTGTGAAAAAGTTGACTGAGTGAAACAGAGAGCTGAGTTTTTCCTAATATTCAGTGCCATTATTTAATACAAAATGTTGTGTATTCATATGGAAATAAGAGCATTTAGTCCAATGAGCTGTGCATATTA
This sequence comes from Clarias macrocephalus, assembly GCA_011419295.1. Lineage (NCBI taxonomy): Eukaryota > Metazoa > Chordata > Actinopteri > Siluriformes > Clariidae > Clarias > Clarias macrocephalus. The sequence goes on along the minus strand of JAAGKR010005187.1, from coordinate 28,330 downwards.
ATGGTCAGAAAATGCCCAGAAACCAACAATGCATCGATAATTAACGCCGGAATAATTTGATGGCAAATGTGCACAGCCAATCCATTAGGCACAATGCTCCGCATTTATGGAAAATAAGCAGGAACATTCAAAATGGGTGTATATGTGTACATTTTAACAGGTGAAGAGATGTCACTATTTTTTTAAATTATTATTATTATTATTATTAAATTGGAAATAATGGACAGCATTAAAATTCCCTCACTAATGTTTGCATTATGTGCTAAAGCACTAGGGAATATAATTGAATAGATGCTTTGTGTGTGTATGCTAATTGTCTGACTTGCCTCTGTGTGTGTGTATATGAGAGAGAGAGAGAGAGAGAGAGAGAGAGAGAGAGAGAGAGAGAGAGAGAGAGAGAGATGGCCATGAAGGCCCGAGGCTCAGAAACCCCTGCTTTTATTAATTACTAAATAAAAATAAATTGTGAAACTAATTGAACGGGGATAGATTACCTCAGCGCAGGACCACAGGCTGTATTCAATTATCTCCAGCCCAGCATTCTCTCAAGTCATCCTTCAACTCCTCTCTCTCTCTTTCCTGTCTTTATGTTTTATTCTCCTTTAGACTTTCTGTTAATAATTATTTCCTGTCTTCATAGTCTCTGCCTACATGGGAAATATAGAATACATCTGTTTTGTGCCTTTGCCTACGACTGATGTGTCTTCTCTCTGCGTGTGTGTGTGTGTGTGTGTGTGTGTGTGTGTGTGTGTGTGTGTGTGTGTGTGTTATTGGACACAGCTCCAGGCTGCTGTATTTTAAGTGCGCGCCGCTGTCACACCTCTCGCTGGTCGCCGGGGGAGACGACCCTCACAGGCGCCGTGGCAACCGCCGGTCAGACGATTTGTGAGAGCACTCAGCCACACACACACACACATACAAACACAGCACACACACTTTTCACATTTCAACCCGAAACCCTGGACGCTTCGTTTTTTTTTCTTTTTTTTCTGGAACTCAACTCGGCTTGTGTAATTCCTGAAAAGGCTGGTCTTTTTAAGTATTGTTTTAATGCGTAACGTTTCTGTTGTTACTCCAAGAACATCCATATTCAGTCACACACAGACACACATAAAACACACACCCTGCTCTCATCGACACATCCTTCTCTAAATACAATAGGCTACAACCTTGGTTAAAGGAGCCTGCTGAGTGTGTAACAATAGTGTGTTAACCCTGAGCCTCACACTCGGGGAGAGAGGGGCGTCGGGTGTATGTGCCACTTTTCAGCCGAGAGCTCTATTCACCCCACGAGCAACATGAATGGGGCGTTAATGAATACACAATTAACACCGACCACCGCCGGAGTGCAAACACACCGCCACACACATGCAGGGCATTGGAAAATGGACAACATGTCAACCGACAGCAAGCACGAAGCAATACAATAACATGACAATATGGAACTCATTTATTAGAATGAACTGATTATTGATGCTTTGAGCATTGTGTGATGTTTCTTTACACAAGGAAATGCATGAGCTATAGTGCAAAACAAGACAGATGACTTTATCCAGTATTCTAACCGGAGCGTGTGATCAGGTTCAGAGGTTAAGAGGAACTATAAATTGTTCCTGTGGTATAACTTTTAAGTGTCCTGATTTAAACCTTCTGATCCAACTGTCCTGAGCCATCTCAGCTACTCTAATCCCCACCCCTCTGAGTATGCTATAACCCGATCCAGCCTCTATAAGGGTTGTGCATGGCTTGTCTGTTTATGTGTAATATGCCATTTGTGATTTTCACTCCTTACCTTAAAGAAACCCTTGCAGCCTTCGCAGGTTCGAACCCCATAGTGCTGGCAGGCGGCGTTGTCGCCGCACACGGCGCACGTGCCCTCTCCAGAGGTGGCACGTCCAGGTGGCGACGGCAAGCTCTCCGCCAGGAGTGACTGTGGGCATGGCCCCATGCCAAGCGAACGGAAGCCCAGGGCTCCTGGTTTGCCCACGCTCAATGGGTACACGTGTGAGTGTGCATGCGAGTGCGGTTCGAGGCCGGGCGGCGGGTGCGAGGAAGAGGACGAAGGAGAGCGCTCGGGCCTGATCTGCAAGCCCATGGGCGCCTCGTAGCTGCTGGAAGTGGGCACAGATTGTGCTGTCTGGTCATAGAAATGGGCGAAACGTGAGCATGCTTGGGGCACCAGAGGTAGACCGTGAGGCTCCTCCCACAGGAAAGAGGTGCCAGCCGGGCCAGGATGGAGTGGTGTGGGTGGAGTCGAAGGTGGAGACTGTTTGAAATACATGGAGCCGGAGGCCATGGCTTCCTCGACTGATGCAAAACTGTCATCTTCCTTCTTAATGGTGGACCGCTGTGTCGCAGACATCTGATACAAGCATGAGGGTTTAGGCTCGAAGCCGCCCTCGACAAACACGTTAAAACTAGGCAGCGACGTGGTGGCTGCTGCTGCTGAGATCTCCCCTCCACCCAGGTCACATTTAGCGTAGTCCGGTGCCATAAGCTCGCTACCGTGGTATTCGCTGGGATAGAACTGGGCGGAGTAGCTGGGCCCTGGAGGGGAGGGGCCATACTGGGCCTGAACACAGGGCATGTCTGTAGCGAGAGAAGGACAAAGCCAAAGCCAAAGGCAGGGGTTTTAATGTTATGACATAATTGTACATTAAATGTGAGCTAAAATTAATAATATTTCTGTAAAACATGAAGAAGACATTCAGCATTATACGTAGTTAGTAAAGAACAAAGACAATCCCTTAGGCACATGAGTTAGTGTGACGGAAACACATTAGTGCAAATAGTAATTAGTCAGTGACACATTTTTATTTGTTTTGATGTTTCTATTGCGGCACAGAGGGTTTAAAATGAGACATGTCGATATAAGGAGAACAAACAGGATGCAAGCTTTAACAGCTTTGTTTCCAAAAATATTTTGTACCTAGCCAGTTATTTTGGGAGAAAATTGGCTGAGCTGTCAGATTATCTTCCACGAACCAGATGCTAGAAAAGCTAAAGTTGTTTGCAGGTGAGATATTACGTCACTCTCTTTTAAATACGAAGTGCAAATGCTAGCGAAGTTGACCGTCCTGAGGGAAAATAAACGTGACCAAAAGAAAGGTCGGATTGTAATCACACTAACAGGCGAGTTCTAAAGTGAACAGAAGCTTCTTGGCTCATCAGGTGACAAAACTGCATCCATACTTACTGGTTAATTCATTCACCAGACCTCACTTCTGACCTGAGCAGTGAACTGCATTTCATTTCGGATAACATTACCGAGAATGTTACCAAGAAGGACTGTCCATCCAGGAGGGTGTGTTTATGGCGCAAATTTGTTGCACAAACAACGGAACGCATATTATACCTTCCGTGAAATGAGGAAGGCTGTGAACAAATTAGAGTGAAAAACAAGAAGCAAAACAATAACTAGTGTCACTAACTAATTCCCTATGGACGGTAACTTTCAGTAAACCAACACCATGTACGTAAACACATGCACAAGCGCACCACACACTAGCTCAAGCCCCTGTTACTGCTCTTGCACACTGAGGCATTTAGAAGAATATTGTATAAAGGGTGTTCCAAAGTTTCCATACACAAGGGAAATTAACACTTTTTTTTTTTTAAAACAGCACGCTGCAACTCTACATGCTTGCCATTTCTTTGTAATCACACACTGGGTCGCCGCTTGCACTTGGATGAACTTGTGCTCATATCTGTGTTATGCATGTTATTGCACTTCAAATGCTTTCCTTTACATGATCTTTGAACTGTATCCTTTCCTGGTACACCATGACCTGGGTGTAAAAAAAGCAAGTAGGCCATATAAAGTAAGTTCAGAAGGCATTTTGCTAAAAAGCATTTAAATTCCCCTGTGTATCGAGACATCTGGTAGATTGTTTAATACGGTATAGTATATAGGAGAGTATGGGATAGGTTGGTATAGTGTGAATTACAGTTATTATGCTTATTCATACCCGGAGTTACTCTTTAACGTACGCATACACGCACCCACCCACACACACACACACACACACACACACACACACACACACACACACACACACACACAAGGTTAGACTCTATACTTGTATAAAGACTATATAACAGTGTCTATTAAAACAGTTTAAATAGTACACACCCTACAGTAGTATGCAGTAGTATGGAAGAATGTGGTTTGAGTGGGATGACACGGAATTTTGCCCTGTGGCGCAGGTGTGTGTGTGTGTTGATTATGTACGTATTTGCCTTCAAGCGTTGTACTTCATGCAGACAGTACACCGTGCTTACGTCACCGTGCACGTCCTTCCACAAACGACACGCGCCTTTAGTCAAATTGACGTAACGGCTGAGATTTGGCCTCAGGACACCTGCGCGCGCACGGGCTAACGGGAGCGCGCTCATTTGCGTTGTTGCGCGCGTCTTGGTGTGAAAGTCTCGCGCGACTTGAATATATTCTCACACATGACCAAGGTTCTCCGCTAAAGTATTTATTTTTTTGTTAATTATTATTATTTTTATATAGTTTCAGTGTATGTATGTGTGTATGTGTATTTAAAGGCATCAGATTTCAGATAGACCGCGAAATTAATGTGAAAGTAAAGAAAACAAGTAATTAAAAGAAAGAAAACAAGAAATAGTAATACCGAATAGCCTTTGAGTGGAAGGGTATAATGGTTAAAAATCATCTGAAGAAATAAACAAACAATCAAACAAAAATAAAATGCTAAAATAGAATAAAAAATATATAATTAGAAATATGCAGGATATTGTTATTATACTCAGCATAATAATAATAATAATAATAATAATAATAATAATAATAATAATGATTATTATTATTATTATTATCCCCAATATCACATCTTAAAATTAAAAAAATATCGGTAATAATAATAATAATAATAATCATCATCATCATCATCATCATCATCATTTATGCATTATTTTCCAGAGTTTTATCCAGACGTGAAACGTGGGCGCGTGCGACCCTTTTGTTGTCATGGGGACGAAGCGAGAAACAAGCAAGGGGTCAAAGTGTGACGTCTCTTCACAAGCATGACTCAAAATTTCTCCATGCACGCTCACCACCCGACGTCACAGAAAATAAATACTGCGTGCGTACGTGTGTGTGTGTGTGTGTGTGTGTGTGTGTGTGTGTGTGAGTGTCAGTCCAATCAACATTGTCATTGCAAAACTAAAGCAAACAATTGTTTTACTACTTCCTCTGAATCTGATTTACGCACATATCTACACAACAGAAGGGAAAAAAAGAACAAAAACAAACAAACATTAAAAAACAACAACACGCAAAGTATATTTATATTTGCTAGCATTAAATTTAATTGCTAATATTAACTTGAATTTTTTATCGATGAGTTCAGAGCGTGCGTAAAAATGCTAAATAAAACCTTACTTTGTGCCAACTCTAAAACCAGTCTCTCTCTCTTTCTCTCTCTTTCTCTCTCTTTCTCTCTCTTTCTCTCTCTCAAATGGTTCAAATGCAAACTCGGTCACAACTTAGTATATTTATCTCCACACAAACACTGAGTCAAAACTAGAACGCATCTGCAGTCCAAGCGCACACATACACCAGGCCGGTGTCTGTGAGTGTGTGAGTGAGTTGAAGCCCCAGACAGAGTTACACACAGGCTTACTGAGAGTGGCTTAAAGACAGGAGGGTGTCTAACCTCGAGGAGAGCATTTTAGATGGACAAAACGGAGCTGTTCCAAAGACTGTGACCTCCTGCTCATTGTCACAAGGCCATCGATCTAACGGCAAAACATCAACACACACACACATACAATTACACACAGACACACACACTCTCTAATATAATTTAAAATATAAAAAAACACAGTTCTATAAAACACCATTGAGAATATATTTTACAAATAATGCATTTTATTTTAAGCAATGTTATTTTACAGTTAACGAATCACACTCATTCCTAACATTTTCAGCCTTTCAACATTGCCACACCTGCGGTTAGATATGTGTAGCATCCGGCGTAGATCTCTGTGGATTTTAGTTTCATTTTTTCTTTATAAAATAGTCACTTTGTTTTCTGAACAAGCAAAAGAGATGCCAAACGCACACAGCTGGAGTGTTGCTCCTGCGCTTTTACGCGCACCATCAAAGCAGTCGGGATTATTCTTCTTATTATTACTACTACTTTTATTAAACACCCCAACAAGATCCAAGTCGAAGCAAGCACACGGGAAACATAAACTCACCAACGAGCTAACTTTTACAACTTTATTTACTTTTATAAACTAGCCAAAAAAAAAAAAAAAAAAAAAGGACTAACGAACCAGAAAAGAACACCACATAAAATCATAACCTGTTTATAAGGAGGACATTTGGTAGACAATGTGGAAAATAAATTTAGTGTGCAATAAATTATAAATAACATCAGAATGCAATCTTTGCAATTTCTGCAAATTATCTTAGTAGGTTTTTATTTATTTATTTATTAGTGTTTAGTTGCTACTTTTGCATGGAGGTTTTTTCCCGATAAATAAAGTGCCTATCTATCTATCTATCTATCTATCTATCTATCTACCTATCTATCTATCTATCTATCTTGAAAACAGCTGAAAGGAAATTAGGCTCTCGCTACCTGGTTGACCTTTTGCTCGCTGAATCGTGCTGGGTTTGGAGGGCGGTGGTGGCGCGCGGCGGGGGTTCGGCGCTGGAGCAGCTCGCGCGACGGTGCACGTATCCGGGAGCCGGGGGGACTCAGAGCTCGGCTGCAGGCGCTCTTCCGAACCGGGGTCTGCTGCAAATAAAAAAAATACAGAGAAAGAAATGAGAAAACTCAGCTCATGCATCATAGAAACTCATGCACTCTCAAGCACACATAATCTACATACTCAGCTCATGGAGATGTATCCTAAATGCCCAGGAACAAAAAAAGACATTATTTTTTCAGAAACATGAGTCAGATGTCAGTCTGAATGAGTGCAAAGAAGGTGGGAGATTATTCAGCCACTACTAGGGTACGACACTACGCTCTAAAACGTGCTATGACTGCGCAAAAGCCACAGCCGCTGTGCACGAGAGCAGCAGCCTGACCTGGTTAAACTGTTCTTCCATTATGAGTAAAACGCGAACATGTGAGAAGGAAAGGCATTATAATAACAATAATAGCTCGAGAATGTGAATATGAAAATAAATCGCGGATTATGCGCGTTTCACAATCAATACTGCTGAGATTTGAGTTAAACATAAGTCATATGAAACGAAGAAACAAAAAGCCATTGGTTTTCTTTTAAGTCATCGTTATTGTCCCTGCACCTTTCGCACATCGACTGCAATTTCAAACAATATATTTCATTCACGTCTGGAAAAAAAATACATCCTTGATGTCATCCATTATCATGGCTCTCTCGTAACAAAAAAAAAAAAACTATATTAAAACACAATACAAGTTCTGCGCCTATGTATTGTAAACAATTATCAAAAGCAAGCAGAATAATATTCATAGCGTTGACTGATAGATTATAAACGGTTAAAATGCAAACAATGCTATTAATATTAATAAAGAAACAAATAATAACAATAATCAAAACAATGAGCTTGTGCTATTTTTGCTCTACAACATCATACCTGTAAATAACTAGTTGCATGCAGCACTGATGATTAGTCTGATCTCTACAATCTAACGTGGACTGCTGATTATTTTTATTTTTTGTTTTGTTCACACACCGCTACCTGTAAGTCGTTCACAAGCGAGTTATTCACCTGGACATGGTGCTCTGTTGACTGTCCGGAGTTGACAGGAATAAAGTCGGTGCAGTCTGAAAGAGACTAGCGCCCCCTCTCTGACGTACACAACACAGACCCGCCGACCTGTCCGACCCATTCACCATGAACTCAGACTCCTTTGACTTATACTGGAATATTTATTACAGTAAGATTTTCACCAAAGTTTTACAACTTGTTCTGGATCTTCACTAACAGATCAACATCTCCACCAATTAAAAATAATAATTAAAATAACAATTATAATTGGTTTTACTTTCTACTGGAATTTTTAATTTTAATTTTCTTTACTTTCTGCACTAAATTGTATTTGTTTAGTTAGTGAGTGAATACATAGAGCTAGTAAAAAAAAGTCAGTATATCCAAGATTATCCAAGATCCAGGATCAATCCTCAATCCTGAAAGTCTGACATTGAATCCATGAGACAAAAAAAGAAAGTGTTTCTTTAGACACTTTAGTTTTTGGTTTTATAAATAGGTTCTGATTATAAGTAACCCTTACTATTAGAGAAACCCCTGTTTTACTCTTCTTCACAGAACCTTTAAAGGTTCCCTCTCATGACGAGCTCATGTGCTTTTATCTAAACAGAAACAGACCCTCTAAAGGAAAAAAAAGGGTCCTAAATCCTAAACCTTTCCTTGTTGCTGAGGTCGTACCATGTACCTGGATCTTGCACCTCTTCCTTGGGAATGCACCTTTACAAATGATTGAACTGCATTTTAAAGAGGAAAGCCAGCCTACAACTTCAGGTACTAAAGAATAAAGGTGTGCACTTGATGAAAACCACTCAAGCCCGAAGGATTTTTTTTTTAATATATATATTTTTAATTACTGGCACGTGTTAGAAATATTTTTTTTTCGGAGGAATAGTGTAATACCTACATGTTGTTTTCAAAACGCACGCGCATAGGATGCTTCGATAAGCGATAAGATACTAGCAGGTTGAAATCGTGTATGCGTTTGTATGTGTGTGCGTGTGTGTGTGTAAAGCCCCTGGTCCGCTCGCGCCCCCGGTAACCTAGAGAACCGCATGAGAGCCCTTAAGCACGCGCTCGCCTCCTCGCTCAATAAGCGCGCTGGAGAGAGGCTTCCAGCAAACAGACGAGTAAAAGGACAGAGAGCTGACAAAGGAATGAAGGAAAAAAAATAACACAAGTACAGTAAATTAGCTGAGGGAACGGGGAGAGAGGAGAAAAAAAGGGAGACAAGCCAGAGGCAAAAAAAAAAAAAAAAAAAGACAAGACATTTTGCACATCTCACCAAGCAACTCTGGCTCTCATTAACCAGGTATAGATAGAGAGCATAGAGTTTGCATTGGCTGAACAACTTATATATACCATACTATACTACACAATATATACTGTATATATACTTTATACTTGATGATCACTAGATGTCATATAGAATGTAGGAATCCCAGAATATCTGTTAACAAACCTTGCTGCAAAGGGTTTCAGAAACTAACTGCACTTCAAGTTCCTTCAATTTTCCGAGAGTGTGTGTATGTGTGTTCATAAAGAGGGGGCGTGATTATTTATCGGTTGTCAAACGCAACAGTTTTCTGATAATGAAAAATAGAGATGGATGAAATATGCATGAAAGTTTGCACGACATTCTCCATTGTTTCCTTTTATTCCATTCTTGACCTCGTTCTTTCATTATAGTATCATGTGTGCAATATGACACTAGACAAAAAAAAATCATAATCATCTACGCGAAATACAATGTGGGGACAAAAGGATAGTATATTGAAATAGTCAGACGAGTGAATAATGCAATGTATAATTTTTTTTACAAAATAAAAAGAAACACACGAGAAACAGATTACAGACGTTGTGGCTTTGCTTGTTGGAGCTGTCTGTACGGGACGGTTGTGGTCGGTCCACGCGCCGAGGTCTCGCTCGCGCGCGACTTCCCTCGCTCCCTACCTCTGCCTAGCACCGGACCAGAGAGAGGAAATACGATGATGATGATGATTATAAAAATACGTTAAATAAGTAGAAAGAAAGAAAGAAAGAAAGAAAGAAAGAAAGAAAATGAATGAATGAGATGATCAGAAAGAAAGTGATGAAGCACGCAAACACCAGCATGCGTTTAAAATGTTTGAGGCAGGAGAGCGCGCGCCTTGAGTTCCCCGGTGTGAGACCACGAGCTTTCAGCGGAACAGCCTACATCGGAGTGAAGGAAGGAGAAGAAGAAGAAGCGGCATCCTATTTCCATGACAACCCGCAATAATACCGACCCTTCGCAAATTAAATCGGCGATTCAGATGGATTAATGAGAAACACTGCTCTGTTCTGTTGTTTTTACCCCCAAAGTGCGCTCAACAGGTTAGAACAAACTTTTTAAAACTTCGTAACAGCGTCAGGAAAAAAAAAATCTTAAATGACACTCGGTTTATTTACCATCTTGATCTTGCTGTGCTGTTAGGAAAATATTATAAAAAATAATAAATTTACTTACTTGTTTGCTGTGACGGTTCCGTCTTTACATATGTTTTTAGACCCTTAATAATTCCCTGTGCATATCCACTAGAATTTGCCCAAAAAACTGTTATGCTGAATGAAGTAGCTCTTATAATCGCAAAAAAGTGATCAGGTCTCTTCAGTAATCAAAAAAAGTTTTTTTTATTTCTTTCTTTTAAATAAGATAAGTTAGGAAAAAAAGTACTCCGTGATCCGCTCAGCTCCACTGGATTGAAGTGTCTACGGAAAAGAAATCATAAAGAAAGAGAAAACAGGGAGAGAGAAATAGACAGACGCGCCGGGATCATGAAGTTGCAATGTGCCTTTGTTTATGTGTCGCGCTGCGCGAGAGAGAGAAAGTCTAATAGCACATTTATGCGCGTCTGCCTTCTACATAGGCAGCCTGGTATGCGCTACGTCAATGTGACGCCATGGGAGAGGTGACGTCGAGCCTGCACTGTAGCGCGCGCACCCCCGGTCAGCTCTCTGGTACAGTATACACATATGCTCCATGCCAGAGAGAGAGAGAGAGAGAGAGAGAGAGAGAGAAAGGGGAGGGGGGGTTGGTCTTCTGACTCTGCTAAAAATATTGTGTGGAACAGTGCAGGAGGGTGTGTTTTCAAACTCTTAAAAGCAGGATGTTATGTTATGGTTGTATTTTGATCTAAAGATTAAGAAGCTTGTACTTAAAGTGCTTTTGGAGTTATTTATTTGATAAAAATATATGATTCATTACATCACTATTAAAAAGCATCATTGTCATAGGCAATCAGGAAGATAATCATAGGAAAGGCTAGTGTGCACAGAGCAATTTGCTCAAAACTAATTAATAATAATAAGAAAATTAATCGCAAAGACTTAATTACATCCACTCAATCGTCTATGCCACTTTATCCTGTTTACAGGGTTGTGGAGGGCCTATCTCAGGAGACTTAGGGCACGAGGCTGGGTACACCCTGGACGAGGTGCCAATCTATCACAGGGCGACCACACACATGCTCATTCACACACTACGGGTCTAATCTGCATGTCTTTGGACTGTGAAAATAAACTGGAAGAAACCCACCAAGCGCGGGGGGGGATCATGCAAACTCCATGCACACAGACCCAGAGGTGGGAATCAAACCAGCACCGTAGTGGTGCAAGGTGACAGTGATATGCCACCTGGCTTAGTTCACATCATATAAATAAAAAAATCTATCAAATCAACTTACACAGGTCTGATGACTAAAGTGGTAGAGGCCACTATAATAATATTATAAAATAATAGAGGCCACAAAATAATAATATTTTTCCACTGGGCTATTTTAGTTTACTCTGATCAATCAATGCTTCTCAACTCAAGATTCTAACATCAGGAGCACTCTATCTATATTAACCTGTGTCCATTTATTTGGTAATCGCCCTGTACAAAATAATTCTGCCCACGATCAGCTTTAAGACATTAGATCAATTGTTATAAAAAATTTTTAAAAAGCGCAGCGGCGTTCTCACTAAACGAAACATTCAGTTCTGGCCAGCGGTAACCGACTCATTCTAAGCCAGCCTTAGCCAATCAGAGTACGCGTAATTTCTTGGCCGCGTTCTAAATCTGGCCAATGACCATCTCGTGGAGGCGGGGACTGGGCTGACGCACTGAGGCGCGTGATTGACGCAAGCGCTGTTGCTAAATATAGCAGCGGGCGGCCCGGCGGTGTGAGATAGCTGATCCTTCATTCATTGTACCGGGGCGGGTCCGTTTATTTTAGAAATTTGATTGTGTTCCAGCCAATCCAAATATAGTCGTAGACAGGTATTTTTAGCGGAAGCGTGTCCCCGTTTCTTCTTGCCAGGGAACAACCTCATGACATCGCCGTATTGTAACGGGAGAATGTAGCTAGCTCGGAGGCTTATAGTTATTCTCTCCGGTTCCTTGAGCGTACAGTCTGGTGACACTCGGGTTTTAGAGATTAATGAATGTTCTTTCGTATTTTGAGAACCTGTTCTTTAACTTCTTGGCTTTAGAAATACGCTTATTAAAGTGATAAAGCGCTGTTTTAAGCGTAAAAAACATTATTCAGGAAAATTATGTGAACGCGAGTGGTGGGGAGTCACTCTGACACAGGGATGTGTTTAGTATTGAGCATCCTCGCCGTTTCTGTGACTAAACATGGTTATAATCAAAACAATCCAAAGACACACGAATGAATGTTGAGCGTTTTTAACGGAAATGTTCAACTTAAACAAACTTCTTGTGTCAGTTTGGATGCACGCTCTGTTGACAGGAAAAATAAATTCCAGCAATTATCCGACGCTTAAAACCTCTTCAGGTCCCTCGACACTGAGTACAAGACGCATCCGCCGAGTATAAACGTACAGAGTAAAGCCTATAAAATGAATAAATTGACGGTAGATTGAAGTCTAATGTTCAGGACTTCCGCGCTGTGTATGTAGTAAAACGGAGTGAAGAGTTTAAGATCGCGCATGCGCAGAAGAGAGCTCACGTTCTCGCGCTGCTCTGAGCTGGGTCAGTGCGCACGAGCTGGGGGGATTCCCCTTTCCATGACCTCTGTCATCCTAAACGCTCCGTCTTCTTCACTCAGGGGGCAGAATGAGGTCATTTAGGTCGAAGGTGTGACATGAAGCACTGTTACCACTAACACATTTAATTAACAAGAATATGAAATCATCAGTAAAGGTGAAGAATGTTCTGTCCTGCAGAGTTGAGTGCACAATCACATTTATTATCCTGTTTGAGAAATTGGTACGCTGGCGTGGTGAGGTTTGTACGTGTTCATGTACCAACCTGGACGAGATGCCACTCCATCATAGCGCATCGTACGCACACACATTTGTAGCATGGAAGGAAACCAGAGAACCCCTTACACACAGTATTCCAAGTTTAGAACTGGTGACCCTGGAACTGTCACGTGGTGACTCCACCATGCCGCTCCCTGAAAAAATGGTTATATCCACCCATCCATCCATCCATCCATCCATCCATCCACCTAGGAACCTCTGTAGGCTAGTTGGAAACCGTAGAGGTCAATGTTGGTCAACATTCACATGCGCATTCACACACTAGGGGACAATACTAACCATTAGGTTATATAAAATAATAATAATCCATCTATTCCATCCCTGAACCTCTGTAGTCCAACAAGCGACTGTGGAGGCCAATAGTTATAATAGTTATAATAGTTATAATAGAATATAATTCAGAACACATTGCATTTCTGCATCTTTGCAGGTTTTACAGAAGGAAAAAAAAATGCTCCATGAATTTTTGATTTAATTCAAGGTTCAAGTGATTCAAAAGGTTCTCACTCTAAACGCTACATATATATGAAAGCTCTACTAGATTATACACCATGACACCTCATGGCCTTAAATCGCAGCTCAATATTAGAGTGTTGCTTCTGGGGCCACATCAAGGTGACTACTCCACTTCAGTCACCACAATGAAGTGTTTCAAAATGAACTGAATGACTGAAACCTGCATGTATGCTCAAAAGAAACTTGACAGGGTTGAAGGGTTTTGGTTTTTGGCTGCCTGTTTCACTGACACATCTTACATTCGATGATGAAATGACCCCAATAAAGCTGCTCCCAGGTGAAGAAAATGATTGGCGCATACTAGACAAAGGATAAGTCAGAAAGCATATTGTCACTGACATCGGGGCAACTGTACAAAATTCTTGGGACAATATCTACCGACTCAAGTTCTATCTATGTGGGAGAGCCGTGGAAGCTCTTTAAGGAAGGGGAGATATTTTAGGGAGCTGGGAATGCTAGTGTTTGTTTTGGATTGACGTATTTAATACTAGGCATATTTCACATTTTAAGAGCCCTTGTTGAAGTGTAATTGATTGTAGTTGATGGTGGATGTGAGTCCAAACCTTCTGCTAGTCCCCCTGCCATCAAAGATGATTTATTGTTTATTGTTTATTGGCGTGCCAAATAAGCACTGTTGCTTTGCTTAGTAAATGTGATTTAGGTTTGCAAATGATGTTCCTTATTTTTATAAAAAAATTTGCAGCAGAACGATGGAAATCACAATTTAGCTGTCACTGCAAATGAAATGAACTCCAACGTTTCCTGGCAGAGGGCAATCCTGTTTATCTGATAGTTGTGCTCTCTGAATGGCAGAATGACATTTACCGTACTGACTCATCCCTGGAAAACCACCTTCTGGAATGACAACATAATGCCTCCTCAATACCTGTCCTTCATGCAATGTTGCAACATCAACACTATTCAACAATAAAGAAGATTACAGGATTCCAAACGAAAAGCAGGTACATAATTTTCTGACTCATCTTTAATATACACCTAGATTAATCACCGGAGTGGCAGGAATAGTGGGCGTTAGATGCGAATACACACTCGATAGAGTGGCAGTCTATCATCAGGCATCACGCACACACAGGGGCAATTTAACATAACCGTTCACTTACTGGCATGTTTTTAGGATTTATGAAAAGAAAAGAAAAAAAAAACCTAGAGGAAACCCACGCAGAAACAGGGAGAACGAAGAATGTAAGTTATCATACTTTCACACCCTTCAGGTATGTCATTGAAATAGTTTGGTTTTGGATGTCACTTTTTTTTTTTTAATTCTCAACTTGACCATATAGTTTGTTTCCATCCAGACTATATTGCATTCAAAATTATTATTCTATGTTGCTGTATTGAAACTATTTTTTTAAACAAGTCACATCGTGTATGTTTTAACCAGAATATTTGCTATACTTTTCATGTCGCCTTTTCTCGGGTAGGGTCCGGGAGAGCCAGCACCTAAACACACCCTCTGGACCTGGTAATAAACAGATTAGTTTAATCAGCTGTGTTTGAGCAGAGGAATCGCCAAAATGTGCTCGAGTCAAGTTTAAGGTCTGCAGTATGTTCCAGTGTAACTAGAATAGGAAAAAGTTGACATGATGATTGACAGTTTCATTTTGAAACCAGGAGTCGCCGGATCAGTTCTGCGCTAATATTTTCAGGGAACTATGAAATACATGTTGAATAGTAAAAGAAGGCTTGCTCGATATAGTGTAGATTTGCTTGTAGTGTTAATCAGCAAAAACGGTTTGCTTTTAAAACAGTTGAATCATGCCTGGATTTCCTGATCCTTACTAAGAGTTGAAATAAATAAATGGCACGTCAGCAATAAAACGGCTTGCTTGTAGTGTTAAACAGCAAAAAGAAAAAAGATTTGGCCTGAGTTTGCTTTTAATACAGTTAAATCATACCCGGAATGGTTGATCATTACTGAGAATTGAAGTAAACGGCATGTCAGTCATTGTCTGACAGTCAGAGGTGTCTTGAGGTATGAATACCTGTTTGTGTCCTCCTTTAAACTCCAAAAGACAGAAAAGCCCCAGCCATGCTGTTCCACACCCATATTTACAATGCAGTCCCATTCTTTGAAGATCGAGATAAATGCAGAGTTGGTTGCAAGCTTCTGTCTGTGAACCTTGTGGGCGGCTGGCTCGATTTCTCTAAGTGATTCAAGACTTACACTGTAGCATTCCTGATTGCTCAGCAGGTGTTCTCAGGTAAAGTATTCAAGACCTGTATGACTTTCACTGCCACTCATGACTCACTCTGACAAGTGAAAACACGAGCATGTTACATACTAGATGGTGTTTGATGATATTATGCAACACACAAATCCTTCCTTTCCGTGACAGCACAGTAGGAATGGAAGCCGACACAAACTGATAATGATAATGTGGGTTAATAAGAAGGAAAATTGAGACAAACCATTGTTCGTTGCAACAGTCATGACCAGTACTTTGACCCCATCTTCATTCCAAGGAAAAAAAAATCACTGGGCAAATATGTGCCTGCATGGAAAAAGCTAAGATTATTTTTATTTTTTGCATCAAATTTTTAATAAGTGCCTACAAATATTAAAAGTAATTATCAAATGGATGTATAATGAATTTATGGAAGTTAGAAGGAACGTTCAAGTCAAACTGGGACTTGTGATGAAATTTCTTGGTAAAAATGAAGGTATAAAGCTGATTGGTGTTTACAGAATACTTCAAGCACAGTACTTGCTGTGATGAGACTCTTGACCGCTGTAAAACATTTTAAAGAAGGCTATGCATCTTATAGCTGGGAGTTTTTGAAACATCCTCCATACAGCTCTGACCTCGCTCCAAACCATTTCCACGTGCTTAGGCTCTTAAAGGAGTTCCTGGGAGGCCAGCGTTTCAGACGTGAAGCATGCAGTTCGAACATACTGAAAAACCTTTCTGCCTTGGAAAGATGGTGTTCAAGCACTAGTGAAAAACACCTGGATAAGAGCATTTCAGTGTTCTTTCATTCTGCACAAAATCCTCGATTGATTTGACTGCCTCTTGTTAAAAGCAGCATTAAATAATATACAGTACAGACCAAAAGTTTGGACCCACCTTCCCATTCAAAGAAGTTGAATTCGTTTTATGGCAAGAAAAAAGCAGCTAAGTGAAGAAAAAAACGAGTGGCCATCATTACTTTAAGAAATGAAGGTCAGTCAGTCCGAAAAAATTGGGAAAACTTTGAAAGTGTCCCCAAGTGCAGTCATAAAAACCATCAAGCGCTACAAAGAAACTGGCTCACATGCGGACCGGCCCAGGAAAGAAAGACCAAGAGTCACCTCTGCTGCGGAGGATAAGTTCATCCGAGGCACCAGCCTCAGAAATCGCAGGTTAACAGCAGCTCAGATCAGAGAGCAGGTCAATGCCACACAGAGTTCTAGCAGCAGACACGTCTCTAGAACAACTGTTAAGAGGAGACAGTGTGAATCAGGCCTTCATGGTAGAATATCTGCTAGGAAACCACTGCTGAGGACAGGCAACAAGCAGAAGAGACGCGTTTGGGCTAAAGAACACAATAAAGAACACAATAAAGAAAACTCTTTGACTGAGAAGGTGTGTCCAAACTTTTGGTCTGTACTGTACCAGTTCTTCATTATCATATTACAGTGAGGATGAAGATTAACCCAGCAAGCGGGGAGAACATGCAAAGTCCATGCACACCAGCCAGACCTTCAGTCATGGAGGTGCGAGGCGACAGTGCTAACCACTAAGCCACCATGTTCTCAAAAATATAAGCATTTACAGTTACCACAAGAAAGAGTCGTAACATGTGCAATGCTCTTTCTGCAAGAAATTAAACTGCTTAATTCTATGGACAGCTTTTTTTGTTGTTGCACTTTTCCACTCAGAGATGATAGTATTTATCTAAGCCGAAGTCACGGTTCTTAAATGTAAATGATCTGTTCATGGGTGTTTGAGTAATGGATGTGCCATGTTGTTGGTTAATTTCAGGCAGAATCCCACAGTAGGATTCACACGGTGGATACAATAAGAAGGAAAAAAACAAAATAGTATTAAGTATCGTGTGGGAGAAAAATAAAAGTTCACCTGATTGAGTGAATCAGAACCCTGACCTTTACGGTTCACGCTGATATTTACACACACGTTTATTGCACGCTCTCACGAAAGGGATAGGCTATTGCTCATCATTTCAAAATGATACAACAAAACGATATGTGACATTTCAAATAGACACATGTACAGAAACTTTGAGTCCAGAACTGCGTGGTAGACTTCCCATCATTGGTTCTAATCCCTGATCAGACTTCACGCCCCTGTATAAGCCCTGCCCATTTCCCAAAAGTGATTACGCTGCTTTTGTGTGTTCTATGGTTAAGCAGTAGCGACATTTTACATAATGTCAAGCTGATGATGCAACTTTGCTGGAAGGACTAGACTTTCCTCACTAGGAAAAGACAAAGACAGGCACGTTGAAGCACGTTCCTCTATTGCGAGGGATTACTCACAGGACTTCCTACCAGTAAAGCAAGCTAACTTTAACTTGGGCAAAATGCAGCAAGCAGAATATTATCATGTCGTCTACTAGGTAATATTAGTCTGGACTTAGCATGACTCAATCTTGCTGCACCTTTACTTTTAAATATTACTTCATTCTTCTCCAATTCCAAGTAAGAACCTCAAGACGTGTAGACAGACTCGAGAGGTTTTGTGTTTTTATGCACCAGGCATTACCATAAAACATTCACTTTCATTTATCACTAATTAAAATCAAGCAGCAATCACCATATTTATTTCACTCTAGCTTTTAATTAGCTTTCCGTTTCATGACATGCTACTTCTTATTTATTTATACACAGTATACTATTATTATTACTACTCTTATTTATTATTATTATTCATTTATCATCTATACTGTTTATCCTGTGTACAGGGTTGTGGGGACCTGGAGCAGACTTGGACATGAGGTGAGTCTACCCTGAACAGGGTGCCAATCCATCTCTCTCTCACACACACACACACACACACACACACCAATGCCAATTAACCTGATCTGCATTTCTTTTTGTGCTGTTGGAGGAAACCCACCAAGCATGAGGAGAACATGCAAACTCCACACACACAGACCCAAGGTGGGAATCGAACCCTCGACCCTGGAGGTGCGAGGCCACAGTGCTAACCACTATGCCACCGTGCCGCCATTATTATTATTATTACTTATTGTTATATTTTTATACTATCATTGCACTTTAAAGACATGTTTAATTTGTAGATAATATTATTGCAATTATAATATAAATTAGATTAGAATCATTAATAATATCAATTAATCTATTATCCTATATTTATATTTGTTTCGCTTTTCTATTACTACTATTTATTTCATTAAAATTATTTGCCTATTTTAAGATTTAATTTGACTACTTTTTGTTCATGTTTACTTCACAGTTCCATTATTATTATTATTATTATTATTATTATTATTATTATTATTATGAAGATTATATTTAGAAGAAATGCAACACACTCTGATACACATTTCCTTTCATTCGCTCCTTTTCTTTACTCGACTCGGGTCACGATGGATTCCAGGAACGTGTTTCAATACATCTAAATACAGAGATTAAAAAAAAAAAAAAAAAAAGACACGTGTACATACACAGGACCTCCACACGATAAAATACATTCTTCTACTCAGAAAAGGAGTAAATACTTTCACCCCCTCAGTTTACAGATGACTCAGTTGATAAGCCTGCTCTTGAAAAAGGGATTCCCCAGAGCATATCACTCACGCACACACACAACCAGTACCACAAGGCTACTCTTACAAACTCTCTCAGAGTAGCTTAAGTATAATGAAGGCCTCTGGAGGTTTCTGGTTTTCAGGTTACATTAACCTCATTCGTTCATTTTATTCTTCTGTCTCAGTAACCCGCACTTCATCGAGTTCTAAAATCTTTCTCAAAGAATGAAACAAAACACTAAGTAAGGGACAAAGCGTACGAATTAACGTAATAACAAAAACCCACAAACGTAACTAACCACAAATTACAAAAGCGAATCTGTGACTTCAAATGTAATACACCCACAAACATAATACATTTCAACATCAATGTAATAATGAATAGAACACAAATAGTTAACAAGTTTGCATCTTTTAATGTAGTATGCCGAATTCTTTATACATGCACATTTTACACACATTTAATAGGCAATGTTTTTTTCCCTTATATGAAATGTACTACACTGTAAACCCGAATAAGTTGGCAAAACTCAAAAAAATGTAGATAATCAGTTACATAATTTTTTCTTTTTTTAAGTAATGATGTTTCCAATTTTAAGTAAACAGAACTATCAGTTTTTGAGTTTGTTGTACTCATTCATATTAATCGTTCTTTACTTGCATTATCGGGTAGTCTAACTCATACTACTTAATAGCCATTATAATTTTTTAAGTTGTTGCAAATCAAATAAATTGTTGTTGGTCTTCCGGCTGCTCCTGGCAATGGGTCGCCACAGCAGACAATCCGGTCCGCACACAAGCTTGGCACAGGTTTTACACCAGATGCCCTTCCTGACACAACTCTCCTATTTTGTCTGGGCTTGAGACAGACACTTCATCCAGCTGTTGGGAATCGAACCCGGGCCTTTCACATGGCAGCCGAAACACCAGCCACTGAGCCAACAGTGCCTTATTGCTCTGATGACGTCAGACACAAAATCGCTAGTCTGAAAGATTTGTTGAAAAGTGTCATTTCTATAAACTCATGCATACCAAAAAGTTCTAAATAATAATTAAAATTTAAGTTAACAGTATTCAATATGTTTAATTACTTTGAGCATTAGGGTTTACAGTGTATGATGGCTTTAAAACTACAGTAGAAACTCGAATAACACAAGACCCAACTCCACTGCTCTTTTTCCTTTGAGGTCATCTGAAGTCAGTAATCTATCAGAATCAGCCCAGATCTATCGCTGCATCTCTACATGCAACAAGTTCAGTGCTTTTTGTACAGTAAAGAATGTTCTTGTGTTCAGTATATACACAAGCACTGCAAAGTACGAAGTCATCAGTTTAATAATTTGCTTACATTTATACTTTTAAATAGATTTTTGCATGTAGATTCAAACTTTTGGGCCATACTGTACATCTACAAAAATACATTTCCGTAAGAAAAAAATGAACAGAATTTCCGTACAAGTTTAAAACTACAGTATATAAATATTTGAAGGCAGCATGGTGGCTTAGTGCTTAGCACCGTCGTCTTGCACCTCCAAGGTTCGATTCCCGTCTCTGTGTGCATGGAGTTTGCATGTTCTCCCCGTGCTTGATGGGTTTCCTCCAGGTACTCTGGTTCCCTCCTACAGTCCAAAGACATGCAGATTAGGCTAACTGGCGTTCCCAATGTCACATCGTGTGTGCATGAGCATGTGTGTGTGTGTGTGTGTGTGTGTGTGTGTGTCCTGTGATGGATTGGCACCCTGTCCAGGGTGTACCCCGCCTCATACCCCGAGTCTCTTGGGATAGGCTCCAGGCCCCTTCATTTTATTTTGCCTGAAATGTCAATGTTACTTAATATTCATTTCTTAAGATCTCACACACCATCAAGGTGTCGTACTGAATGTCGGCCCGATTTTACCTGTGACACCTGGCCTGTAGCTTTGGGCTTACTTTGCATTTGATAATCACACTGTTTATGGGTTACAATGTAATGCCTTTAATAAATGTTTAATTTGAAAGGAATCTCCGAGATAATCTAACACAAACATTTTTATACAAATATAAAAATAAAATGCATAGTTTGCGCATTAACGACGATAAAACATAACTTCGACCTTCTTTTACCTTTCATCTTCTTTCTGTAGTTTCCCATCAGATACTCAGAATATTTACATCACTCGTTAAATTTACTCGTAAACTGCAATTAAATTCTCTGCAATTCGCTCTTTTAGGCCTTTTAAACTTGTGGGTTTTGTGTGGGCGTGTTTCCTTCTCTGTTTAGCCCCGTGGTTATTTGTGAATATATCTGTTAAACGTTCCCTTTTTATTTGTATAAACTGCGTGGTCTTTTGTCTCCAACCAATAATGCCTGACAATTTTTCTTCTCGGAACGATTCTCACATGATGATTCATAAGTTGCGCGTTTCCGCACAACGACACAAATGAAAGACCCGAATGGGAATGCCTGATTTTTTTTTTTCTAAATAAAGAGAAAGAGAGCTATTCTGAATATTAGGCATTTTATTCAGTGTGTGTGTATGCACAGATCTCTATGCTTACGGGAGATTTAATCTCCAGTTTCTGCTCTGTCATGTACCGTTCGATGTTGACATTCTTTCCTGTGGCGTCAGTTGATGATTAATGTGTCAAAACGTGAAGTTTGGTGAGGCTGCAATGTCAGTGAAAAGTTTGGTTCATGTTCCGATACTGTTACTGTCCAGGATCAGGTATTTTTGCTTAATGATGTCATGTAATACATTGAAGTAAAGGTGTAAAAGTGTACTTAAATTAGGAATAAAACAAAAAGTTATGGTGATGTTATAGGAAAATAGTGACATGATGGAGCAGTGTTGTCTGATGTAAAGCAGAGTTATTACCCTGAAGTTAGTTATTTTCCAATGACATCATATCCTGAAGTGGTTTACTAATATTACACTTTTTTCACCAATGACACATCCAAACATTTTTTTCAAATCCTAATGTTGTGGACCATCCTTGAGTCATGTTAGTTCCTGTTATCACTTAAATTATAGCTGCTACTAACAAAAATCATCATTCCCTTGAGATTTCCATGATCTAAAGCTCTTATCCTGTGTTGGAGCCTTGGTGGGGGCACATACTTAGGGCATACAATAGATGAGGTACACACACACACACACACACACACACACACACACACACACACACACCTAGTCACACACTATGGTCAACTTAGAAAAAACAATCAGACTACATTGCATGTCTTTGGACTGTAGGAGGAAACTGAAGTAATTAGAGGAAAGCCACCAAAGACGGACAGCACAGGAAAACTCCATGCACACTGACCAGTGACGAGATTCAAACCCCCCAACTGATGCTGCTAAAATTGAGATTTGTGTCACAAAAACAACGCGATTCAAAAAAAAAAAAAGGTTTCTCTTACTAGTCTACGCTTACATGAAGCTTCTGAGTCCCACTGAATTAGTCACTGGTGTTAAAATCATAACGTATTGAGATGGAATTCCATTAATAGAAACCCATGAGTCGAATCATGTTCGGCTCTGTAGTTCTACAGAAACAAGCAACACCTTCTGACAAATCAGTCTTAAGAACGGTCAAAGGGAAAATCCAGTTCAAGTTTCCTTTATTACCAACCAAGAATCTCACCCACCTTTGTGTCGACAATGGCTTACCCTTGAGACTATTTAAAAACCATGAATGCTAGTTAGGATTGTGTCCTGACAATGAGCCAGCATGCTCACACTTGTGACTGTTGATATGTTCATGTCTCCTGTGAACATAATCTAATGTGGAAGGCCAATGTTTATAGCATATCAATAGATATTCTTCTTAACAGTTCTTCTTCTTCTTTGTCTTTCGACTGTTCCCTTTCAGGGGTCGCCACATCTGCTTCCATCTAATTCTGCATCCTCTCATACGAACTACCTTCACGTCCCCTCTCAGTGCATCCATAAATCTCCACCTGCACCGCAACCAGTGGGATTAAACTTGTATTTATCTCTGAAAAGCAAAGCGCAGTCAAAGCTATGCATCGCTTTGCTTTCCTAACACCCGTTTAATTTTTCACGATGGTTGTAGAAATGCTCACATGATCAACCCCATTTACTTCCTGCTTGATGTTACAAAGCGAGTGCAGACGATTCCATTAAAGGAAGCGAATAAAACGTGTTATAGCTCAGATATAAATACCATAACTGTCATATCTATTGATATTACAGTTGAATAGAGCTGGCTGCACTCTCTTTGTAACATGCAAGCAGGAAGTAAATGAGTTTGATCATGTGAGCATTTATACAACCATCAAAAAAAAAAAAAAAAAAGGAAACATTTGTTAGGAAATCAAAGCAATGCATAAATTCCACTGTGCTTTGCTTTTCAGTGATGAATATCGATTTAATCGCACTGGTTGCAATTTTCTTCTACCAACATTTGCATTGGTGCATGCTTAAATTCTCAGGGCTTTGTCGATTTGACCATGAGTGTTTTGCTGATTCTCACTTTATACGAATGTGTGTGTGTGTACAAATGTGGGTGAGTGTGTGTCTGTGTTCTATCAGGATATGATTCAGAAGTGTGGAAGAGTGAACACTGTGGTGTATCTCTTATCTAAATGTTTGGACAGAGAGGGATTTTTCTGTGACAAATAATCTTATGAAAGTTAAAAACAATCTTCTATACCTACTACAGTATGAGATCAACCTGCAAACAACTTTATGGTTTAACTTTTGTATGTTGTTCAATGTTAGGATTCCATGTTGTTCTGAGAACATTATATAACATTATGTGCTCCTATAATGTAGCTGTCGGAACATTAACACACACGTTTCTATAGTTACCTTTGGTCTGATTGGGGATTTGGATATAAACACTTATACTGTATAAACAACAGTCATTATTATAAATGATTTAGAACATTGCAGGAATGTTTTTTTTTTTTTCAAACTTTACAGCCTAATTGTCTGAAAAACATTCAAGTAGATCAAACCATTTTAATCACTCACTCACTCACTCTCACTCACTCATCATCTATACCACTTTATCCTGTATTCAGGGTCACGAGGGGCCTGGAGTCTGTCCCAGGAGACTTAGGGCACAAGGCAGGGTACATGCTAGACAGGGTGCCAATCCATCCCAGGGCACACACACATACACTCACTCATTCACACACAATTTGGGAACGCCAATTAGCCTAATCTGAAGGATTAGGACATTGAAGGAGTTCCTGGGAGGCCAGCATTTCAGACATTTAGCAGGATGGCCAATCATGGCTCCGGCACACTGATGGTATCCAAGCACTAGTGAAACACCGGGAAATTAGTGTTAGTGCACTATATAGAGAAATAAAGTGAGTTTTTACTCTCATAACTGTCAAAAAGCCAGAGTTGATTTGAACACTCCTTGTAATTTTATACATTGCAACACATGGTGGGTGAAAAAATGGTGGTTTGCAAAGACTTTATGAGAATATATGCTTGTTTTGGGCTGCTTACCGGATATTCCACAGGTGGTGTGTTTTCTGATTTCTTTGTTTTGAATGAAACATTTGTTGTTGAAGATTGCATATTAGCTAATTAGGCTATTGGCTATTGACTTGCTAATCTTGTCTAAATAGTCAGCTAGCTAGCGATTGCTCGTTAATATTTAACAAACAGATCTTCTTCATCGTCATTTCCATTACAGCAAGCAACAGCCAATTAAGCTGACTTATTGTCATTAGCTTATTGTTAATGCTTTACTGCCAGTTCTGTTTTAAAACTTTATTTTTGTCAGACGGCATGGTGGCATAGTGGTTAGTGTTGTGGCCTCCCACTTCTATGTTCAAGTGTTCTATTCCTGCCTCGCATCTGTGTGAGTGGATGTTGTTTGTTTGGTTTCCTTCCAATGCCCATAGACATGCAATCCGAATTGCCCGTAGCATGTGTGTATTTGTGGCTTGCAATCAACTGGCACCCTGCCCCGAGTCTCCTGGGACAGGCTCCAGGGCTCCTGAGACTCTGTACAGGATAAGAGGTATAGAGAATGAGTGAATGAGTGAATGAGTTTATACTTACAATATATATGGACGCTTGAACATCACACCTGTATGCAGACCTCGTTCAAGACAGTAGTCCATGCTGTGCTGTAAAAAAAAAAAAAAAAAAAAAAAAAACCTCCACTTTAGAATGTGGCTAATTATTATATATGGCGCTTTTAACAATGGTCACTGTCTCAAAGCAGCTTCACAAAATGAAAAGAAAATTTATGGAAGTGTGTATGAGTGAGAAAAAAATGTGCTTAGATAATAATGAGATTGTCCCTGATGAGCAAGCCAAGGGTGTTGGGGACGGTGGCAAGGAAAAACTCCCTGAGATGGTAATAGGAAGAAACCTTGAGAGGAACCAGATGCAACAGGGAACCCGTCCTCATTTGGGTGATAACGAAGAGCAGGAATTATAGAACGGCATCATGTCTGCTGGAAGTTCAGTATAACAGAAGTTGTCCAAGTTATCATGGAGTCCAGTTCAGCACAGGGATGAGTCAGCAGGTGCAGAGGACAGAGGGGATCTGGATCAGTGATCTGGAGCTCAGGAGCAACATGTGTAAATCCAAACCATCATGAAGCAGAATCCAGCTGGAGCTGCTCCTTCTCTGGATACCTCAAGATCCTCGCGGGGTTGGCCTCTGTCTACTGGAGCTGCCTCGGGATGGGTAGAGAAAGAAAGAACAGGTGGGAAACAATTAGACTATTCCAAAGCTTAGGACATAAATATGAAAATGTAGAAATATGAAAATTTTTGTAGATTTTGATATTCTGGGAACTACCAGAAGTCCGCCGGAGTTTTGTGATCTTAAGGAGCATGGTGGATTGTAACGTGTCAGAAGATTGGGTAGATACATAGGAGCTGAACCATTTAGAGCCTTGTACGTAAGTAATCCTGTTTTGTAATTAATTCTTAACTGAACAGGTAGCCAGTGCAGGGATGATAATATTGGGGTTATATGATCATATTTTCTTGATCTGGTGACAACCCTGGCGGTTGCATTTTGGACTAACTGAAGCTTGTTTATTGAGGATGCAGGACAACCACCTAGTAATGCATTACAATAGTCTGGAGGTCATGAATGCATGAACCAGCTGTTCTGGGTCAGATATGGAGAAAATGTTTCTAAGGTTAGCCATCTTTCTAAAGTGGAAAAGGGCTGTTTTTGTAATATTGGAAATATGATTTTTAAAGAATAAGTTACTGTCTAATATTACACCCAGGTCTCTCACTGTCAAGCTGGTGGTAATAGTACATCCTTTTAAACGCAACCTAAACTGTGAGAGCTGTTGCGTACTGGTTTTTGGGGCCAATAAGTAATATCTCTGTCTTATCTGAATTTAGTAAGAGACACTGTAAGAAGGCTAGGGGTGCAGGTTGTGTTCTTCCACACCAACTTTGGCAAACCCTGTCTTCATGGAGTTCACTGTGTGCAGAGAGCCATTATCATGATGGAACAGGTTAATTCCCCTTAGTTCCAGAGAAAGAAAGTCCTAAACACAGAGACAGTCCTATACAGTTGTGTCATTCCAGGCTTGTGGTATCAGTCAGGGGAAGAACCGTACATGGTGTCAGCAAACTTCTGACCATACAGTGTAAATAGGTAAGGTTTTTCCATCGTCTTTCAACAGAGTTTATTACATATTTCTGAGGCACAATCTGATTTCACAAATTGACTCATGTTTTACTTTCCCTAGCACGAGTAACTCTTCTAAGCATTGATTCTCTTTTACTATACACAATAAGATAAAGGAACCCAAAATCAGTGATCAATGCAATGGCCAGTTAAACCCGTTTGGTTTGTTCTTTTAAAAAAAAATATTGTCTCTCTCTCTCTCTCTCTCTCTCTCTCTCTCTCTCTCTCTCTCTCTCTCTCTCTCCTAAACACCACACACATGCACGTACTGTACAAACCTTGTGTTTTGTGACCGTTGTGGGTCTGGGAAATGAGCCTTTTGCTCAAATCACCCACTCCCAGCAGAGTGGCTTTACCTGGCTTATCTCTCAGAGAGCTTGTCTGAACACTTTAAAGAGAACACGAGGTTTTAAGTTCCCCCTAAAACACAAAACACATACTCATGGCAGCAGAGAGAAGTAAAAAAAAAAAAAAAAAGTAGTAGGGGGACGGGGGGAAGAGAAAAGACCTCGCACTCAACTCTCTCGTGTTTCGTATATTCAGGTTTTGGTTGGATTGTGTGTGTGTGTTGGTGGGGGGGTTGTCTGCTGGCCGCCGCGGTATCACCGGAGAAGTAGCTGCGTGCCGGTGTGTAACGGAGCGAGCCGATTACAGTGTGTATCAAAGTGATCAGGACACTCTCAGGAGAGCGAGAGGGACTTTCCCAGCCTCTGGCTCTCCGCCGCTCCATTTTTAACAGGTAAAATGGAGCTAAAGACGTATGAGTGAATAACTGCCAAGACCGGCTTAATGCTCTTCATGACATAAGAAGCAGGAAATATGGGTGCATGTAAGGTAATAGGCGCACAAATGTGCCTTTCCATCTCAGCGTGAATTAGCGTGTCTAATACAGACACGGTTGTGGACAGACACACATTGGCATGCCACAGAGAGATATAGGGTCAATCTCCGGGTCAAGCTCATCTCTCTTTGCCCCTTAGACTCTGATTGGAAGTTCTCCCCCGGCCTCGGGTCTCGTTGGCTGAGAGCCCGTCTGCTATCTCATCAGTCCTCTGGTGAGGTTGATACTGAGGGCTGGTGCCGCCGCACAGACTCTTGATTCAAAGGCCCAGTCTCTATCTCTCTCTTTCCTTCGCTCCCTTCTTTCCTTCATCTCTCCCAGGCATTTTCTGATGCCCACGCAAAAATTATGACAGTCAAAATCACATTTCAGGGCAACACTGAAGCCATTTCTGTAATGATATTCTCAGTTGGGTGGATTTCACATCTTGCAGAACAGCCTGAATCCATGTTCTCATCAGTACGTGTGCTTTCAAAGCTTAACAGTGTTTTAAAGCGTGCTGTATTTTCCATGCACTTCTACACCTTTTTTTGCTGTATTGCACAAGAGTTGGCATACACACACACACACACACACACACA
>JAAGKR010005186.1:36209-53430 GCA_011419295.1 Clarias macrocephalus | reverse complement strand
TTTCACTGGAATCAGATGACAATAATCCTGTGCACAAAGTGAGGTTTATAAACTCACATATAAATTACTTCACAGTGATATATACTGTATGTCCAGCTTGTTAGGAAGATGGGGTCAGAGTGCAGGATCAGCCACGATACAGGACCCCTGGAGCAGACAGTTTAGGGCCTTGCTTGAGGGCCCAACTTGGTGGAGATGGGATTTGAACTGCAAACCTTCTGATCAGTAACTCAAATGCATTAACCAACTGAGCTCCCACTGCCAACCTCCTTGAGACGTTACGCATTTTATCATGTTTGCATCACAATGTTACATATTGCTCTGGGTTTCTACAGAACAGGTGTTCTGGCAGTTTTCAGGATTGGCATGATCATCCAAAAGGTGTTCACAGACTATCATGTAAAAGCATTTCCAGCGTGTTATGTTATGACTAGCATTTATCAGTATCCATTACCATCAGCCTCTACTTTTCTCATTTTAAGTTAATAAGAGAAAATAAAACCCAGAGCTTTTTAGGACACTCTTTAAGACATTGCAGGGACCTTACTGACGGTTACCAAACCTGATATAAAAAAATATTGAATAATATATCAAAAAATTTATTTTAAAAAAGGTTGAATTTTCTTTCAGGAATTGCATGTTTTTTTTTTTAATCCCTTGATTATTAGCTTTAGATTATGAACCACATCCTCTATGTAAGATACACTACCACTCAAACGTTTGGGATCACCTGCAAATTTCTTGTTTTTTGTTTAGTGATTGATTTTCTACAAAACAATTAAGTAACACATATGGAATTAGGTAATTATGTAACAGCAACAATAGTCAGCTGTTCTGGAACAGTTCTTGTCAAGTGCATTTGCAAAACCCATCAAGCCCCTGATGAAACTGGCTCTCATGAAAGCAAGACCTGCTGCAGAGGAGCAGTTCATTTAATGTTACCAGCCTCAGAAATCACCAATTAACAACCAGCACCTCAGATTAGAGCCGTTATAAAGGCTTTACAGAGCGTAAGACAGAGCAGATACATCTCAACATTAACTGTTCAAAGGAGATAATTGTATACTTTGGATGCCTTCAGCACTGTGTTACAGTCTATATAGAAATAAAAATCAGGTACAATCACAGAGTTAGAAAGTGGTACCAAACTTTGGAGCGATAGTGTACCTGTAAATCAGCTGTTACTGTAAAAATTTGTCTGTTACATCTGCATTAATTTAAAACTATTGATCTGAAAAACTATGAGAAGTTGAGCTACGGAATATACAACCATTAATTACATTAAATATATCCAACCCCAAACATCCCAGCTCATTTCAGTAGTCAGTTTAAGGTGTTGAAGAGTATAATATGAGCGTTGCAGCAGTCGATGACTCACTCGGATACGTTTGATTCCTGCGCGGGTCACTTGCTGGCAGTCGTACAGCTCAATGCGCTCAAGCCTTTGGCAACTCTTCAGGTGTTCCAGAGTGATGTCTGTGATCAGGGGGCAGTTATCCAGCTCGACCACTTGCAGACGCTCCTGACCACACACACTGCTGCTCAGGTGTCTAATCCCATCGTCTGTTATCAGTTCACAATGCGAGAGGCTCTGCAACATGAAGGATTATAAACACAAAGTAAAAAAGTTTAAATGATTCAAATGAATAATAAACACTTTTTTATACTTCTCATGCATGAGCACACAAACAAAACACAACGCACTCACCAGGGCCTGGAGCCGAGGGCAGTGGATTGAAAGCTGAACCAATGTGTTGTCTGTGACCTGCAAAGGCGCAAACAAAAATGCAAAATGCAAAAGCAAAAAAGGTCAATATCTGCAAGTCAAAGATGTTACCATAGAAACGGGGGTATTTTAAGAAATTTTAAGAGACAATATGAACTTCCATCTGAAAATCACACATCAACCATCAGAATGTGATCTCAGTGATTGTTGACCATGGCATGATCGTTGGTGCAGGACATGCTGGTTTAGGAATTTCTATAACTGCTGATGTCCTGAGACTTCCTCTACAATGGCGAATTAAAGAAAAACATCCCGTGAGCAACCATTCTGCTAACAGAAACACTGTGAATATAAGACAGGTCAATAGAGAATTGATGAGACTGGATCAAGTTGACAGAAAAGGTACACTCACACTCATTAATTCAGGATCGCAGGAGTCCTAAAGCCTATACCAGGGAACTCAGGATCCCAGCATGGTACAATCATGGATAGGGTTCCAATCCATTGCAGGGCACAAGCTCACACTCGCTCTCAAACTACAAAGTAATTTTGAAACAATTCAATAATTGAATTGTTGGAGGAAACCAAAGCACTCAGAGAAAACAGACCAAGCCCAGTTGGAATATGCAAACTCCACATCCAAAGATGGAACTCAAACCCACAACCCTGAAGGTGAGGCCACTGTGTTTAATACTATGCCACTGTGCTGGCAGAAAAAATACAACAACTTTAATAGAAATTCTGTACACTTGCGGTGAGCAAGAAGGCATCTAAAAAATGTACAGCATGATGAACCTTGACGGCTTCCACGTATCTGTCGACAAAGAGCAGAAAGCTGAGGCTGCAGTGGGCACAGGTTCACCAAAACCAAAAGGCTGAAGCCTGTTATGATGAATCTCAGGATCTGCTGAGGCTCACAGATGGTCCAGTCCAAATTTGGCTCCAACAGCATGAATCCATAGACCCAACCTGCCTTGTGTCAACAGTCCATGCTGGTGGAGATGGTGTAATGTTGTGGGGAATGTTTGCAGGGCACACTTTGGGCCAAGTAAATCCCCACCGTGACCGAAATTTACCCACCATCTCATGGCTATTACAGCCATGATAATACAAGATAATGCACCCTTTCACCAAGCAAAAGACATCTCAAACTGGTTTAATGAACACAACAATAATTTCAGTGTTCATCAGTGGCATTCCCAGTCACTGGATCCGAATCAAGCAGAATACCTTCGGGATGTGGCACAACATCTTGTGAATCCTCACGTGGTGTCTTTGCCACAAATATTTACGAATGTTTTGAGAGAAAACATAAAAACGGAAATCAAGTTCCATAAAAAAGTCTAATATCTGAACAACAAGAAAAATACATACATGAACAGGACCTCCATTTCCTAATTTAAATGTAGAAATGAATGCTGCTTCAAAAACAGCCTTCTTGCCTTCTGTTTCACTGTTATTTTAAAAAGTAACCTGCCAAGACATACCTGCATACTTCCATTATGCTTGTATCACAAGTGTAACTGAAGGCATCAATTCCTTCTACTGCATATTGAAAAGAACATCTTCACAACTCTCATCCACCCAGCCCACTGACTTCCCCATCACACCTCTGGTACAGCCCTCACAACTCCTCCAACACTCAGGCTGCACACTCAGTGATATGATACAATTCTCCCAGAGACAGAAGAACCCATCCTATCTCAACACATGCACTGACCAACTGGCTCCAATGTTCACTCATATCTTTAACAGATCCCTTGAGCTGTGCGAAATCCAATCCTGTTTTAAATGCTCCACCATCATCAAAAAGAAACCGTCCATCATAGGGCTGAATGACTACAGTCCTATCACTCTGACATCAGTCATAGTCCTTTATCAGCCCACTTGAAAAATATCACAGTGCACCTGTTGGACCGCCGGCAGTTCGCATGAGCAGACAGGTCAGTGGGTGACACAGTCAATATGGCGCCGCACTACATGCTGCAAAACCTTGACTGCTCAGGAACATATGCATGGATTTTGTTGTCGACTTCAGTTTGATTTTTACACAACAATCACGGAAATCCTCTCCACCAAACACCTACTGATTACTGCCATCTGTCAGTGGATTGCCCGCTACCTGATAGACAGGAAACACCAAGTGATGCTGGGTGGATTTACTTCTAGTATAGAGACAGTCAGATTACCTGCATAAGATGATGCGACTGGTGCTAAGGCACAGTCAGGACAACCTCAAGCTAAACACACACTAAAGTGTGGGGATGACCATGGACATATACCAGTATACCCTTCAGAATATCTGAAAGCCCTGTGTCATCCGTCAAGACCTTTGAGTTTCTGGAAACTTCCATTTACCAATACCAGAATTCGGGGACCCACATAAACTCCATTTTCAAAAAGGCAAAGGATGTACTTTCTGCATCAACTGAGTATAGCCTGGCTCGAGATACCGTCCTACACTCTAGTCATCAATTTGTCCTGTGCACATTCATCACCGTCTGGTTTGGAGCAGCCACGAAAGAGGACAAGGAACAGACTGCAGCAAACAGTAAAAACAGCAGAAAAAATATCCAGTGCACACTTCCATGATTTGTACTCTACAAGAACCAGGAAATTGGCAGAGCAAAATCCCACATGCAGGGGTTTCTCACACCCTAGACACAAACTTTTTCACCTCCTCCTTTCCGGCAGGCGATACACCAAAACCAAAACAGGCACAGTAACCGTTTCTTTCCTTAAGCGATCACCCTCATAAACAGCTGCCGTTGATTATATGTAATCTGCTGGAAAAACAAAAATTCAAAGGAAAAAAAACAACAACAAAAAAGTTTTTTTGTAAACTTGTTACACCCTACCTCATATCTACAAATACTGTATTGAAAGAAGAGTCACACATCACTTATGTGACACACATTACTGTGGTTTGCACTACTCACACACCTTGTACTATATATTGTGTATTGTACAAACAATCATAAAAAAAAACTCTCTTATAATATATGATGCACATTACGGTTATTTGCACTACCACGCACACTCACACTTTGTGGCCCACTCTGTAAATAGTGGTCTTTATTTAAGCTGTATATATTTTTTAACGTTTGGTACGTTCTGTTGTCTTTAAACAAAGGTACCGTTCTGTTATTTTATGCCTGTATCTTTAAGAGTCGCCGGAACAAAATTCCTTCCTTGTACATCAGCATATAGTACTTGGCCAGTAACTTGTACTCTGATTCTGAAGTTCAAAGCCTATAATTTCACAGTAGTGATCCCTGTCATGCTCAGTAAAACCTCCATCACTACTTTGAAATGTATTTTAGACTTCCTAGTGACACATTTCCTAAGCAGTCTGAACTGTCTTTAATATAATGGTTGCCCTCCTACGCAAAAGTGGCTGTCCAAAGGTGGCAGGTCTGATTTTCTCGACTCCTACAGTCGTTTAACAGCTCCTTACATTTACGGTATTAACATTTACACTGCACAACTGAGAATCCCATCATGACCGTTTGGGTAGCTTTTATGCAATTTAATATGTACATCAATTCAACGGATGTTGTTTAATGTACAGGGTGTCCCAAATACTCCATGCATGAAAGAAATTAAAGTGACAGTTAAATGCTTTTAAGTCTGTCTTGAATCAAAATTGAGGTAAATATCAAGTACATTACTACAGGCTTTGGTTGTTATAAACGGTCCTGCTCTGCACATCCACTGTGAAGGATCTTACTCAGAATGCAAAGAGTACAACGCAAGTAATCTGAGCCAGATTCAAAATGGCAAAAACAAGTTCCGTTCTGGGAACACGTTCGTAAGTCTGATTTGTTTTTAAGTCTGACAAAGTGAGGCTTCTACGCCTTTGACATGAATATACAATGTAAAGCATACCAATCCACTTGGCTAAATCTCTCCCCTTTCCCCACGCTGCTGTGATGCGGCCAAAAACTGTAATCGCGCCTAAGGAAATAAATCTCACACCGAAAATGAATGTCTCTGTGCCTTTAAATCGCGAGGGGAATCCCAGATTGGACTGTGAACTCGGTTTTGTTGAGGATTTTCCGAAATTAGGATTATTCGCCATCAGGACAGCTTTACAGGACGGCCTTCCGGACTGATTCATTGAAACCGATGAGGCTGACTCATTTCTCCACAAACACATACATACTATATACTATAGACATTTTATGCATTCACTTATACAACGAAAATATTGTATATAATTGTAAATATTGGTATCTGGTGCACTACAGTGTCTAATTTTTATACAATACATGTGAGCTACTTCCGTGATTGAACCGAAAGTAAAACCGCGGTCAGTTTGTATCTGTGGAAATTTGTAACTTGAATGTTTGTAAATCGGGAACTACCTATGCACAGGTCCATATTGCAATTTTTGATTAATTGTGTAGCACTTGTAAGCAGTGGCAAAGGATCTTTCACTGGATAGTTTTGATATTATGTAGATGGGAATAAAATTAGTAAACTACTCTGATAAAAAAATAAAAAAATAAATAATTACCACCCATCAATATCTAATTAAATATTAATATAATAATAAATAATAAAGTAAGTGTGCCAAAACATTTGTCAGTCACTGGATAACATCTGGCAGTGTCACACAAAGTCAACATGAACAGCGTACAATTGGTGATCTGCTGCTGCTGCTTATTATAACTCACCAAAATACATTCCTCTAAATCCATTTTCTCCAACTCGTGACAATTCTGAATAGAGGATGAAAAAGATACACAAAACATTCAGCAGAATTTACATTAAAAACGGTTCATACAGCCTCCAAGATGCTCTTTATGTGATAAACGTTACTGTATGAGAGTGTGTCTATGTTTAGTTAAATCTACTCACCCTTGCCAGAACAGTAAAACCAGCATCAGTCACATGAGAGCAGCGGGCAGCCTCCAGGATCCTAACCAGTTGCAGAAACAAAAACAGAAAAAAAAAGAAAAAAAAACACACATCAAAGATAATATGAGGGAATGGTGGGTGAGAATGCAGGCGCGCGCGAAAAGCCATACTTTAGCCGTTGGCAGTTGAGGCCGAGTGCAGTGAGGGAGGCGTCCGTGATGTTGCTGCAGCCAGACACACACACCATCTGCAACTTGTGACAGCCACGGCACAAACTCACTAAGCCCTCATCTGTTACCTGCTATGAAGCAGAGAAATTGTAATTAGCAAATTTTTCGCATTAGCATGACTGTTGTCTGTGTACAACATTAATAAAAAGGATGCAGTGTAATGAGTGGCCTGTAGGACTCTGTAGGCTGTTTACATAAAATTGCAACAAATACATCTATGTTGGTGTTATGAGAATGATTACTGCCTAACACTATTATTTTTAACATAACTTTCGGTACTCAGATACTCAAAATTTATATGTTAAGACATAAACTAGAACATATGAGAAAATGAGACAGATTGGATAGAATTATACTACTGTATCTATATAGCAGCCGGTTAAAAATGGTAACATATCTGGCTCTTGACACGTACAAATTAAGAACACAAATACTGAGGGTGTGAACTGAACTTTGTCAGTCATACTGGTTACATACAGTACTAGTATTCACACAGCTCAGTAACACAGGAAGTTTGGTGTGTGTTGTAATCTGAGTTAATATAGTCTGGCTTTAACTAATGCTGAGCGATTCTCTCGATTAATTAAGTTTAACAGGCAGCACGTTGCAGGTCTCATCTTGTAGCAAACTCTTCAAATATTGCTTGAGAAATGGAATTTCGACAGGTTTGAAAAGACAGTTTTTAAATATATATATAATTCAGCATTCAATCCCAAATTATGTTCGCTGGTCAAAATAAAAGGATGTTCATGTCAATTTTTCAATTCACTGTACTAAAAGAAAGCAAATGGACCAGTTATACTCTGACAACACACAAACCTACATAAACACACGCCACGCCCCATAAACCCACGCAAACAGACACACACAACCATCAGGACAATTAACACTGCCTTACTGTGCAGGATTGCATGTTGATTGTCACGAGCTCAGGACAGTGCTTCTGGAGGTGCTTCAATGCTGCATCATCCAACTGAAAAAAACACACATCTGCTCACACACAAACACACATACTTTAACCATTCTCTGTTACAAGACACTACAAGCCAAAAGTGCCAAATGGCAGAAAGCAAACGGGTAAAAAAAATGTTTTTTTTTTCTTACGGAAAACAATTTAGTAAGAACCAAGAAAACTCGCCAAATCTAGTTTGACGTTATTAATGTGGGGTCAATGTGTTTTAATGCTTTATATGAGAAAATAATCATTGTTTATAATCATTTGCTTATTACATTGACTAGTTTTTAATTTGAAAACTGCAGGAGCAGTTTTCTACCAACACAGTTAATCATGCATTCAGGGCGAGCTTTATTAGACATATAAATAAATATACACTATAAAAGACCAGTACAGGGAGAGCAGCTGCCTGCCAAAACCCACATTCAAACCCAGTCACAAAAGCACTTTCAGCAAGAAAACATAAAAAAAAAAAAATTGATAACAGTATGTTACCTTAAACAATACAGTGGAACCTCGGATTGCGAGTAACGCGATTTGCGAGTGTTCCGCAAGACGAGCAAAGATTTTTAATAAAATTTTGACTTAAAAAACGAGCAAGTCTTGGCTTACGAGTGCCGAGTACCATGTATCACGCATGCGCTCTTGTTTTCACACCGAGCGTCACGTGATCACAAATGATTTTTCTCTCTCTTGCACTGAGGAATTGTGGGTAATCATTTCCCCTGCTGGGTCTTAGTGCTCGTCTCTTACTGGTATAATCAACGACTCCCTCTCTGTTTCAGCGTGTCTCCTATGTGTGCGCGCGTAATTTGACCCCGACACACGCACACACACTTTCTCGCCTTTACACCCCCCTCCCCTCCCCACACGTATACAGACACACACTCCCTGCTTTACACAAAAAACTCTGCTCTGTCGCAATTCTTTTCAAAGGTAAATTGCAGGTTAATTTGTTTTATTTTTACTTTATATATTGTATTAATTATTTTTATGTATATATTTCTTTGGGCTGTGGAATGAATATTTTGAGTTTTCATTATTTCTTATGGGACAATTTAATTTGGTTTATGAGTGTTTTGGAATATGAGCCTACTATTCTGGAATGAACTATGCTCGTAATCCAAGGTTCCACTGTACTTTGTCTCTTTAGTAAGTGACATTCTAAGTTGTCCCCAATTGCCACCGTCTGTGGAGTGCTTTGATTTTTTTTTTATTACTGCTAATTAACGTGAGCATGAGCTGCTGCCAGCGTACTTGTAGGTTCATGACTCCTTTGTTTACGGCTAGTATGAGCTAACTAGCTTATAGCAAAAGGCTAAACCCCAAATAACTTTTTAAGCATTGATCAAAGGGTCATATAACATTTATATACAGTACTGTGCAAAAGTCTTAGGCGCCATATTATCTGTAGTACAAATTTTGTTATATAAGTTTATTATGGCTGCATTATTATGTACAAGACCATTCCATTAATGAATTACAGAAGAATATTTGCATGACTGTAAAGAAAGCAACATTACATGACAGACCAGTTTTCAGATGGGAAAAATAAATAAATAAATAATGTAAACTCCTGGGTTTTGCATGAAAATAAAAAGGAGCAAGTGTAACAAAGTTACCAAAATAACTCATATTCTCCAGCATGCTCAGTAAAACCTAACAGCTGTTTTACTTAAAATACTGCACACATCTGTATCGAACACTACTGCTTATGTTCAAGCAAAGAGTTTCCACACCAGATATTGACAGTTTATTGTTTATGTTATTACTTGGTGCTTTTTTTTTTAGAAGTTTCTTTTAATGTAGAAATGTTTTCAAAAGCATCATTGCACATAGCTTTTGTTTGGATGTTCCCAAGACTTTTGCACAGTACTGTAAATACATGACTGAGCATGCTGGGGAATACGAGTTCTTTTGGTAACTTCGTCACAATCACTCCTTTCTATTTTCATGGAAAACCCAGGAGTCTACATTATTGATTTTTTGTAATGTTATTTATTCATTAATTTTAGTGTATCTTTGTAGGGAATGGTCTTGTACATAATAATGCAAACATAATAAAATTATATAACAAAATTTTAACTGTAGATAATATGGCACCTAAGACTTTTGCACAGTACTGTAATTACATATAATACAATCTTATAGGCTTCATAATGGGAGTGAGATGCATCTATCCGCCATATTGCCCACCTGAAGACTTGCTGAAGGTCTTTCTCTTGAGGCTTTGTGTGAAATTGGCTTAGTGTTTTTGAGAAGTGCCTTCCTGCCACCGAGCAGTTTGAGTGCCAGGCTCTGGTGACAGAACTGCTTCGAATGTGTTAAAGCTAAGTGACTCTAGTCATCTTTGTCAATCAGTCTAGTGACCACGCAGCACTGACAATGAGCCTTTTTTTGCTGTGTTATTGCAGCATTATGTGAACTGGACAACAGCTATTCAATCTTCAGGAGAGCTGTTTAATTGCTATACCAAGCAAAGCTGCAATTGTACTTGCTTTTAACTACGCCTACACGCACACATAATAGCTGCCTCATATATTGTGCGATCTTTCGGTGCATAGCTTTTGCACGTACTCAGGAACGAACATGATGTGCCCAGAAGATGCAATATGCATATAAACGGTAGGGGCAGTGTTGTCAGCAGTAATGTTTTACCAGTTACGCAATTACCTCCTCCTGTATAATCACAATGACAAAAATGCATTTCAGAACTGTTGGGAGATAAAAACTTTTATCTCTTATCTCTGTCACAATCTTAGCATCACCCATAAACTGAAAAAAATGAATTCTCTGGTGTGCCCCCTTATTAACTCCTCTGGTAACACGTATTATATAGGCAAGTACACATGAACTCACAATGTTGATGGTTGACTACATGGTTTAATAGCAATCATATCTCAAGCTCAAGCTTAAAATGAATATTCTCTTGTTTGAGCAGCCCAGTTGGCAGTGAACATCACATTTGTCCATCATCAAACTGGACACCAAAACTAAAAAGAAGTCCAATACTTATACCTCAACTGAACTCCATAAAGGTGCTCCTGCAACTTGGAAATTAACTTTAACTTCAAATTTCGGAGTTCGACATGTACCAATTGGTCCGAGTGGCCCACCTCATTGAGCGGCGTGATTCATTTCCACGCTAGATATGACAAAGGAGTATCAACAGGTGGCACTTACAGTAAAGCCAAAGAGAAAACAACCCACAACAACAACAACAAAAGAGGTTTGTGCCTTTTTGGGGCTCGCAAGTTTCCGTTACTGTTTTGTGCCCAACATCTCCTCTCTGGCAGCATCCTTCACAAACCTGCTCAGGAAATGACAGTCTGAAAAGATGCAGTGGACCACAGAGTTGGAGATGGCATACCAACAACTGAAAACCACTTCATCAGTTCCCCAGTCTGCCATGGGCCCGACTTCGACCGTCTCTTCCCAGGACACACAACTAAAATACTACCCGACAGGTCGGCACTTTACACAAGTCACGGACCTTGCTCCCCTGACACCAACTCTCCAACAACAGCTGGTTCCTCTCACTACAGGACTACTCATTTTTGATCCTGCATAGAGCCGGAGCACAGCACGGCAATGAGGATAGCCTCTCTTCAGACACTATACTCTCTTCTCATTGCTCGGTACAGGCTCGAAGCTAAGGGGTGGAAGTGGGGGTCTCTGTAACGGCAGTCTTATTGGCAGCCCAACCTTTGCCTTTGGATTATTATCCGCTATCCGCTCCTTCCGCTTGCGTGAGCTCATAGACGTCCCTGATTGGCTGTAGAGCCGTGATTAATGTGAGAGCACAAAGTACCTCTCATCCCTCCTCTCTGAGAGAGCTCAGTCAATCAGCTATCTAGGCCTCCGGCTGCGAGATGTTACAGCATCACCCGGGAATCGAACTTGCGATCTCCGGATGATAGGGCGAGCACTTTACCACTGCACCACTGGAGGCGGCGAGTTGTACTTTTCCGGTCCCTGACTTTTAGGTCTACCCTTTTCCCCCCTCGTCCTATGGACCCAGAACGCTCTGGAGATTTGCCGAAAGATAGCAAACTGCAGACAACCACTACCATCGCCGAAGACCCAAGGACTGTACCCTTTTAACCAGCTCATCAAGCTACACCTTACCTCGATCCTCAACGGGTGAATCACCCTACCCCTTTCTCACTGTGGACTTTTAATAAAAATCTTGTGGTCCCGGTGTCAGTGTTCTGATTTACCCCTATAGAACGCTTTACAGTACATAACTATAGTTTTAAGAAGTCTGTAAATACCAGAGGACACAATCACTGCAAACACTACATCACAGGTCACCACGCAAGTCCCTGATACAAAGTGCCAGGATAGGTGCACATGCACACAAAGAATTATTTAAGGGGGGGTTACTGATTTTGGAGAATTGAAGATTCTGAAAAGAAACAGCCAGACAAATGGACCACTCCCTTCTATGCCCCCCTTCAGCAGAAATCACAATCCACCCCATGAAGAGGATAAGTCAGACCCAGATTATCATCTCCAGACACCGATACGTACAATTCTTATGCTATTGTACCTTAAATCACATAACCAGCTCTTGGCAAACTAGAAGGTAAGCTTCATGAGCAGGTACTCAAACGTGACATTAGCAAATGGACAAAACAATAATGATTTATTGTTTGTGTGAAACAGCAAAGCACAAACAGAGAAACCTTAGCCTCAGTTTTCACACCTTTCAACAAGTTGAGGTCTCTCCACAGGTAAAACAGCTCACTGATGTTAATTAACATGGCTCTTCACCCATGACTGGTCATATAACCTCTTTTTTTTTTTTTTTCACCTCTTTGGCTGTTTCTTGCTCATCTCTTCCTAACAAGTTTTGGACTCTCTGCCAGATTCCTCACTGACTCTCTCCTTTCCAATTGCACTTCTCTTCATCTCATTCCCTGGCTCTCTCAAACACACCCTGTTGCTAAACGGGTGCAATAGTGTAGCGTGGCTCAATCCGGGTCACCATTTCTTTCTTCAGTTATAGATCCAGGGCTGTACAAAACACCAGATTATTGTTTTAATTTTTCTCTTTTTTCAGCCCACACACAGAATTTGGCAAAAAGTGTATTCGATTAGACTCGCTTACTCTTCCTTTAATGTACTATAGACTGTGTCCATGTTGGTTATGTGAGGTTCATATGATCACAAGTACACATGCAACTAGCATTACGTGTGTATACCTGTGTGCAGCCTCTGAGGAACAGTGCTTTGAGGCTGGTGCATCCACGGCTGAGCGCCTCGATGCCATCACGGGTGATCTGATCACACCAGGACAGGTTCAGATTCTCTAGCACGCGGCAGCCCTCACTGAAAGGCATAAAAGAAATTATTAGAGACAAGACCACAAACAGTAATAATTTATGTTTGTACAGTATTTTATTACACTTTGACTAAATAAAGTCCCCCCTGCCAGGATACATATATTTCCTCTTAAAGATCTTATTCGAACCGTAATGTATTCCTATCATTTGAGGGATATAATGATATAGAGATGTAATAATGTTATTGATTTTCAATATTTATGAAAAACAAATACATTTTTTCAAAGGTTTTTTTATTTATTTATGTAAGGCAAATCCATTTTAAAGTGCATTAATGTTTCAAGCAAATACATTTCGAGTCCATTCGAGTCATGGTTAAATTTCTTTGTCATTTATTAAACTTTTTTGGCATGTTTAAATTCACCTTTTACAGAAACACAAAACAAGAGCTTGATCGGACA
Source organism: Clarias macrocephalus (assembly GCA_011419295.1). Taxonomy (NCBI): domain Eukaryota; kingdom Metazoa; phylum Chordata; class Actinopteri; order Siluriformes; family Clariidae; genus Clarias; species Clarias macrocephalus. Next base: position 39,907 of record JAAGKR010005186.1, on the reverse strand, counting down.
TTATCTTGTTTATATCTTTGTTAGTCCTGAAAAAGCATAGTCTAAATGGTTCACAAAAGATCTCACAAAGAAGACTGTGAAAGGAAACACCTTCTAATTGAACCCTGAGCTGTAAAATATAACAAACCTGTAATCTTAGGCCATTTTAAAACTGAGACCAAAAAAAAATAACAACAAAGGAATCAAATTATGGTTAAACTATAATTTGTAAAACATTACAGTTTCAATCTCCACAGTGGTTAAGTTTTTTGGGGCTAAGAATTCTGGACACTAGTATACAGTATATGTAGGTTTCTCAGTAGCCTGTTCTCAGCACTGATCAGTGATCAGGTTTAACAACAGCATAAGAAAAGCCCTGTTCCACACAGGGAAATGTGCGGAGCTGTAGAATTGATGGGCAAAAAAAAGAAAATGCTAGGACACTGTGTTAAGACACTCTTTCACACAAACACCCGTGTTTACGTTCCAGTCTTTCCGTTGTTTTATCAGAGCTGTACCTGTTTGCTCTCGGATCACAATGAAACCATTTTAAAGCGCTGTCGAATGAGATCATACTCAATAAACTGTTCTCTCTCTGGAGCTGCTGCCAGATGTGACCAACCTCTACTGCTGTGGATGCATTTGCCCTCTGGACATGCCGAATTCATTATGATGTTCTACTTGGAGCCCCTGCACGTCTGACTCACTTTCTGTTCTTGTGCATGGATAACCCATTGGAAGGTTTGGACTTCACAAAACATGACCAATTCTCATCATATTCTGTATATTCTGGCTGTAGGAGTATAATATTTTAGAAGAGTAATTATTTATCGTTAGCACTGTCGCCTTGCACCTCCAGGGTCCGGGTTCGATTCCCACCTTGGTTGTGTGTGCATGGAGTTTGGATGTTCTTCCTGTGCTTGGTGGGTTTCCTCGCACAGTCCAGGGACATGCAGCTTAGGCTAATTGGCATTCCCAAATTGCCCGTAGTGTGTGAATGCATGTGTAAATGGTCGTAAAATGGGAATAAATACAATGCCAATCACCACAGGCCCCCACGGTCCCTGGTTGGACTACAGATGTTGCTAGACGGATGAATGAAATTTTTCCCCCCCTTGTTTCCGGCTCATCTGGATTTTTGTAAAGATGCTCAGTGAAACTGCTACATAGCTAATAATTATCCATTTCAGAGAAAGATGTTCTGAGATTAATTAAAAGTTGGGCCAATTAAAAGTTTGTAGAACTTTAAACACTGGGCATATGTTTGTATTAAAATGCGACTAACACCCACTGATATACTTCAGCCTTCCTTCACTTTCTGCCAAATTTTTATTTATTTTTTGTTATATATATACTTTCATATTGTAGAAGACATATCAGGACAAATCCGTCAAAACCTCCACGATGTAGGCTGCATTTCTTTTGCTGTATGTAGCCTGGAACAGCCTTTGGTTATGATAGAGATAAAAACAGCATTCTGCACATTTGTTCTATCTGCATATATATGTAACAAGCTCTGTTCTCACAACCTACCACCATCCTAATACTTTATCATCTTAAGCAAAGTTTATTAAACGCCCTAAGGAACCGAGTCAACATAACTGCAGACTTTGCAAGCAGAAGGCATTTTGCAATCTGGCATGAGATCACAAAGATGTTTAAGAAGGGAAATTAAACAATTATGACTTCAAATTAGGGTTCATTAAACCAGTCCTTATGCATACAAAGTTGATTAGGCCAAACATAAAAAAAAGCTCTTTAACTAGCATGCACTCACTTAATTGTATTTCCACTGTAAAATTCACATCCAACACGTATATCCTCTCCCGTTTGCAATGCGAGTGGATTAAGGCGTTGAGACATCATTCTATCATAATCTTCCTAATTCTTAATATTTAAACATTTAAATGAGTAAACGTTCGGTTAACTATGAGGGGATGGATTATTGGTGGGTTTTTTTAATTTTTTTTTTAAACATGCTATAATCAAGTAGTATTTTCCACGGAAATTTTAAATCCCTTCTCTTCAGGTACATGATTGATATCAATCATAGGTGTAAGCTTTTAAATAAGTTGTACTAAACTATTTTTGGAAATACAAAAAAGCGTTTTCGTATCTCCAATGCACAACTAACACTAAAATACTGCTTTTTCTACTAACTAAATATGGAAACGGTAATTAAACACAATACTGTTTTCTCACACACTTCAATACTGAAATATCCAAGTACATCAGTAATAATACAAGTCTCATCCTCAAGTCCCAATAAAAAAAAATCCTGAGTTTTCAATTCACATCATTTTCAGTTTGAGAACTTTACAAGATTACAGCATCCTGTTTCTGTCTGCATGTTCCTATGGATTTGATTTCATAGTCACCTGTTATTACTGTTTTTCACATTAAACTTCACACATGCACATTATCATCCATGACTCCCACACAAGTTCCCAGTTAATTTAAATGCTTTAACTCTTTCTTTCCGATACATGAACCATAAGACCATTCCGCATTACAATGAGGATTATGTCCCTGTGGTCAGCTTACTCAGTAAACATTCATTCATGAACAGGTGTGTTTTTTTTTTTTTTCTAGCTGACATTTTCCATTCCATCAACTATATTTACAGTCAGGCCATTAATGATTCAAGCAAGTCAACCTTTTAAGCGTTAAACAAACATTAGAAAGGCATCATTTAAAATTGTATTCTGAAAAAAAAAAAAAAAAAAAAAGCATAAAGATGGGTTTAGACCTTGTGCAATCTGAATTCAAACACCTTAAGGCTGAAATCTGTTAAAGCCAACGTCTGAATCATCACAGTCATGTAGAAAGTCTGGCCTCACAATCCCACCTACAGCATGACAATATACTGTACACATCGGAGTAAAGAAATAAAAAGGGCAGGATGAAAAGAAATGTCTCAGCCAACAGTATACCAAATGCTTTACATATGTGTGATGAATCGTGTGTATAAAACATATATTCTTAACATTTTAGATGCTGAAGGTTCAGCTGGACGCTGCTGAATCGCAGGTGCTTTGCTACAGTCATTAACTGAATACCTCCCACACTAAGTTCAAAGAAGGCATTTTCCCCTTTTCAATATATACAAATGGAATATACAGTATAAAAACACACACACCAGCTACACAATATAAAAAAAGACCATCCGTTCATCAAATACATCTCTGGATTAAAATCTAATCCTCAATACCTGGGAAAATGAGCGATTCTGTAATTCTAGACCACGCCAACTATTATTATTATTATTATTATTATTACTACTATTATTTTTATTATTATTTATGTCTTGTAAAATCACACCTACCCATGATATTTTTTTTCTCACAAATCTAACTGGTTCTATTACCAGTTAGAAAAAAAAATGTTATATATAAAATAAAATAAAAATGTTATATATATTGTACACACACATACACACATACACACATACACACCTTGTCATTCAAAGAGGTTGAATTTGTATTATGGCAAGAAAAAATCGAGTGGCCATCATTACTTTAAGAAATGAAGGTCAGTCAGTCCGAAAAATTGGGAAAACTTTGAAAGTGTCCCCAAGTGCAGTCACAAAAACCATCAAGCGCTACAAAGAAACTGGCTCACATGCGGACCGCCCCAGGAAAGGAAGACCAAGAGTCGCCTCTGCTGCGGAGGATAAGTTCATCCGAGTCACCAGCCTCAGAAATCGCAGGTTAACAGCA
>JAAGKR010005186.1:0-35119 GCA_011419295.1 Clarias macrocephalus | reverse complement strand
TTGTGTTAATTTAAATAACTTCTGTTATATCGAACTTTCATCTGCATAACACACATGATGTTATACAATTTCTGTTATCTGTTATCTCCCAGATGAGGATGGGTTCCCTGTTGAGTCTGGTTCCTCTCAAGGTTTCTTCCTATTGCCATCTCAGGGAGTTTTTCCTTGCCACTGTCGCCGTCACCCTTGGCTTGCTCATCAGGGACAATCTCATTATCTAGACACATTTTTCTTAAACATATATATGTTTCCATAAGTCTTCTTTTCATTTTCTTTTAATTTCTGTGAAGCTGCTTTGAGACAATGACCATTGTTAAAAGCGCTATAGAAATAAAATTGAATTGAATTGAATTGAATGTATTGTAAAAATCACACCTACCCATGATTTTTTTTTCTCACAAATCTAACTGGTTCTATTACACACCTTGTCATTCAAAGAGGTTGAATTTGTATTATGGCAAGAAAAAATCGAGTGGCCATCATTACTTTAAGACATGAAGGTCAGTCAGTCCGAAAAACTGGGAAAACTTTGAAAGTGTCCCCAAGTGCAGTCACAAAAACCATCAAGCGCTACAAAGAAACTGGCTCACATGCGGACCGCCCCAGGAAAGGAAGACCAAGAGTCACCTCTGCTGCGGAGGATAAGTTCATCCGAGTCACCAGCCTCGCAAATCGCAGGTTAACAGCAGCTCAGATCAGAGAGCAGGTCAATGCCACACTGTGTTCTAGCAGCAGACACGTCTCTAGAACAACTGTTAAGAGGAGACTGTGTGAATCAGGCCTTCATGGTAGAATATCTGCTAGGAAACCACTGCTAAGGACAGGCAACAAGCAGAAGAGACTTGTTTGGGCTAAAGAACACAATAAAGAAAACTCTTTGAATGAGAAGGTGTGTCCAAACTTTTGGTCCGTACTGTATAAGTGACTAAATATATTTTTTTTTATTATAAATGTGGAAAATTCTGCATGAACATCCTGTACATTTTCATGTTAATGAACGAGGCCTTAGACTGTCTCTAAAGCTTTATATCAGAACCCCTGCATTAAAGTAAAAACTGCCTGCTCTGGCAACTTTTTCATTCATTGAACACCTCCTCTATAAATAAATTAGACACCACTGACAAGGATGTACAGTGTCATTTACCATACATTTGAAGTACTGTGTCATCCAAGTACAGTACTTTTTTTTTTATTATATAAAACATGCCTATATGTGCGCATGTGTAGATTGGCTACACTCTGCATGATGTATGGGAAATTGCACACTCTTCAGTAAGCTGTAGATGGAAACCTCTACAAAACTGCCTGAGGTATAAACAAATGTTAGGTATTGTAAGAGTTAATATTCGTCATAGCATCAGTTACAATCAAACGTTCACCTTAGAGTCACCTAAGGCTAAGGCACGTTTATCAGATTTACTGTATATTATTATAACTCTGCACGATTAGGAACTCTATTAATAAAAACTTCCGGATACCCATTCATTAAGAACGTCGTCTAAATACATTTAAACCTTTAATTCGATCAGTAGTAAAAGTCAATTAAATATCTAGATCCTCTTAATTCCACCTATCTGACTTTCAAAGACTGAAAAAAAAACTCACAGGTCTTAATGAAGGAGTCATGGAGTTACTGGTTAATTAAATAAAGAGACGGTGCAGCGTACCATGAGATTACAGCATTGGCTGAGATTACATATAATGTACCGTGTAACTTCTCTGATAGAAGTGGTTTGCAGCAAGAGAAAACAAACACAGCATGCTACAGTACAAGCCAAAAGTACAAAAAAATAAAAATTTATCAAAAATTTATTGATGTAACATTTCATATTTCAAAAATTACTGCTTAAAATTAGCAAAATTATCTGACGATAGAAGAAGCTGTTTTAGGTTTGAAGTTTGAACTTGGAAAGAAATTAAATAGTAATAAATCTGATAATAATACATTTGTTGTAATCTTATCAGGAAATGCTAGACAACTTGGACTATATTTGAAAAAAAAAATAACTTGGTTCAATATTTTTTACACTGAAGAATTATAAATAATTTGATTGGCATAGGCTACAAATAAAATTGTAAATAAAATGTTTATATATACATACAAACATTTTTGTTTGTTTTTAACCAAAATCCAACATACTTTTTTTGAAGTAGTTAACACACATCGCATAGGTTTAGGAGTAATCTTCGACTCCACACTCTCCTTTCAGTCTCACATTAAATCTGTCACTAAATCTGCATTCTTCCATCTACGTCGCATTGCCCAACTGCGTCCCTTCATCAGTACCAAAGATGCTGAAACGGTCATCCATGCATTTGTCTCATCACGCATTGATTTCTGTAATGCCCTTTTTTATTGGTTTACCTGCCAGCTCCATCTCTAGGTTACAATATATTCAAAACTCTGCAGGTAGAATACTCACTCATACTAAACGCTCTGCTCATATAACCCCAATCTTGTTTGATCTCCACTGGCTTCCAGTTAACTACCGTATTAAATTCAAAATTCTTCTCCTTGTTTTTAAATCTTTAAATGGCTTGGCTCCCTCTTATCTCCTCAATTTGCTCGTCCCCTACATCCCGTCTCGCTCACTACGTTCTTCCGACTCTGGCCTTTTTGTTGTCCCTCGGTACCGCCTATCTTCAATGGGGGGGCAGATCATTTAGTGTTATTGCACCTAAGTTCTGGAATTCTCTACCACACTCTCTGTTCTGTTAATAACATCTCAGCATTTTAATCTCTACTCAAAACGTACTTGTTTTCTGAATGTTACAGCTCGATTTGTATGTCTGTCTCCTAGTTTTTTTTTTTTTTTTTACTTACTTCAATGTCTGTTTCTCCCCCTTTTTCTATTCATTGTAAAGTGTCCTTGAGCTCTGGAAAGGCGCTATATAAATACAAATTATTATTATTATTATTATTATTATTATTATTATTATTATTATTATTATAGGTAAAAAAGCTAGGGGACCTTGGATATTAGATTTAAGAATCTTTAGATAGAGATTTTGAAATGTGCTGGGAACGTGAACAGGAGAAACGGCAAACCAGCATCACCAGCTAGAAATAAGTCACCATGGAACTCCTACTGTACACAGAGATACACAGTGGGTGGGTGCAGGGCCATAATAGACTATTGTGATTTTGCACAAGGATAAGTATCTTTAGATAGCTCTCAGCTGTAACGGTCATAAAAATAGGAAAACTACACCTTAACTAAACACTTTCAGCAAACTTCTGAAGTAATACTGCTGAATAAGATAACACTTTTAGAAATACATATGTTACAAATAGATAGATCATATTCTATGGTAGCTCTTACCTCATTTTAATATAAAATATTATATACGCCATCTTATATTACATTTTAATATTTTCTATTATTAGGCCAAAATATGAAACTTCTCAGGTCTAATGTCATATTAGTGACTTATAAACTATACCAGGATCTCATCAGATAATAGAACAAGCACTTTTATCCATTATAGACAAGGGCTAAAAACCAGCAGCGCCCAAATAAGTACCAATTCAATATATCCATAGGAATGGGTTTAGCATACAAAAATCTTTCCTTAAACCCATTAGCCTGTTCCGCTGATATTCGTGAAAAACCCTGCCACTGACCTTAATGCCTTGAGTGCGTGGTTGGTGATGGATACACAGGACGTGAGGTCGAGGTGGCGAAGTTTGGAGCAGAACTTGCTGAGGCTGACGCACGTGGAGTCTGTGATCTTAGTGCAGCCATTCAGATTCAGATGCTCTATGTTACGACAATTCTGTGCAAAAGTCCTTACAAAGATAAACATATAAAAGATATTCAGCACCATGAAGTTTTTTTTTTTGGTAATCACAAAAGATGTTAGCTACAGCCCGGAACGTTACATTTGTTAAGGTGAAAATTGCATCCCAGGGTATGATGTAATATCTGTTCAAAATAAAATAAAATAAAATAACTAGAAAAACGTCAATCATTCAGGATTCGTACACCAGAAAAGAGAACCCCTTTCTGAGTAATTACTTTAAGAAATCTACTTCAGTGTTAAAATGTGGAGCTGTTATGAAATGAATGTAAAGACTGACAGGTATGCAAACCAAACTTATTTCATATTTTAGGCATGTCATGTCATACAGTATTGTGAAGCAGTTGAAGAGCGGCATTTAGAACAAAACTTATATTTAGAACATAAACTGGATGTGTTGTTCAATATCCCAATTCGCAGTGTCATGATTTAAGTGCTAGGCAAAGCAAATTGTGCGCGCTCACTTCATAGAAGCATCGCCTACACTGAGACAACCTCTCAAACTCAGCTGTCTCAGAAAGCCACCACATCGCTTTGAAATGTTCTCCACCACACGGCCCTACAGAAGAGAGACAGAAACAAAGACGAGCAACAAGACAGAAGAAACAAGTGAGATTTCAGGGATGACCTCACAGTCTATGGATTCAACAGCGAAGCCTCCTGACACGGTACATATCTTACACACACCCACACAACCACCACAATAAATCGATGGCCACACACACACACACACACACACACAGAGAGCACATACATTTCCCTATGCATACATACACACACACATACACACATACACACATACACACATACACACATACACACATACATACATACATACATACATACACACACACACACACACACACACACACACACACACACACACACACACACACACACACACACACATCAATCCATCTATCCATCTGACCCATCATATCCAGTCAGGTATCAAGTCACACAGGTTAGTTTTGCAAGGGCAAAAAATAAATGAAATGTATCAAATTCATAACTTATCTTCTTGATCCTTCAACAGAACTGTGAAAGTTTTATTCCTAAACATTGTTTTGAAGCAGTTTAATAAACAATATCCAAGAAAAATGTGACTCGATACCCAATTTGATGTGATGGGTGACGTACACTTCAGTTACATTCCACATAGTAATCTTTCACCTCTATATCTGTTTGGAAGTTGAACAGATCAATCTTCTGCCAGTTACTTCCATCCAGTGCTAGAACATTCCATGCCTGTGTATTAAAAATAAATAAATAAATAAAAAAAACAGGTTATCACAATATTTCAAAGACATGCCATTTTAACCTGAGGAGACACACCTTAATAAGGGACATACCTTGGATACTTGGGCACACCTGCACAGCGTAACCACATCCAGGTAGGAGAAAATCCTGAGGAAAGAAGACGACAATTATAATCGGTCTTAAATAAAAATATCTGAATAAAATGCAGCGTCCCGTACAGGTCATACTGTAAGTTTTAAGTTTGAACTTACCTGAGCAGGAGCTCTTTGGGAAGCTTTTTGTTGATTGGGGCTTCATCGCTGTTTGAGAAAACCTGCAGTACAAATTAAGCAGGGAAACCGAACATTAATAATTAATTTGCCACAAGTTTGTCTGACCAGTCCTTAAACAGATGAGCTCAAACCTGGGCACGAGCAGGTGACTATATCCGGTTCGACTTTATTTGGTTAATATATACTGCCTGGCCAAAATAAATAAATAACTTTTTTTTTTTTTTTTATGAATAAAAAAAAAAAGAAAGAAAGAAAATTTCGTTGAACCTTCTTTGGCTTTGATTATGGCAAGCATTTGTCACAACATTGTTTCGAGAAGCTTATTCAAGATCACAACATTTATTTATTTCTGCTACTACAGCCCTTGTCACAATATCATATTGAGTCACTGCATTCCTATGATTTTTCTGTTGTTCTTCCATATGTTCTGGTTTGTGGTTGTGTTGCCAGAAACACCCTACATATACACGTACAACCCAGAATTCCAGCATTATTGGCCAACTACATTAGAGTATACAAATTTGAGGTGCGACTGTGTTTACACACACCAAATGTTACAATACAATGTATTATACAATAAGACATGTAATCATATGGAGTGTTAAGAGAACTGCTTGCTATAAATTAAAGTGTAGACTCCTGCACTGAGTAAAAAATGATAAAAATTTATGCGTCATTATTATGCCTCTTATGTCGTTCCTTCTTTTCAGATTGGAATAGATTGATCTTTGAGCGTGCCTAGAAACTCAAATTTCAAAAAGAAACATATAGTAGAAGAACAAACATCTAGGAATCTTGAAATACCCCTTTCTACCATTAAACAGAGGAATGGCCTCATTAAGTTCCCTCCAAGATCTTATTTCCCATTCTCAATGGGGTTAAGGTCTGTACTTTGAGGTGTCCAATCCAAGGGTGAAAATGATGTCCCATGCTCCCTGAACCACTCTTTTACAATTTGAGCCTGATGAATCCTGGCATTGTCATCTTGGAATATGCCCGAAAGAAATGCCTGAAGAAAAAAAAAATCCACTGATGGAAAAATTTGGTCATTCATTAGATCCAGGTCATCAGCTGAGCAATTTTTTTTTTTAGGCATATAACTTTGCTGAACCTAGACCAGCAAAGAAACAACAAGACCTGACCACCAGAAACAACCCCAGATCATAACACTAGGGTCCACACAGGGTTGCACAGTAGCCAATAGGCATGATGGGTTCCTCACTTCATCTGCCGCTCTTCTACCCTAAAGCACCCATCACACAGCACCCATCACAAGAACAGGGCAAATCTGGACTCATCAGACCACAAAAACTTTTTCTAATGCTCCACAGTCTATTCTTCATGTTCTCTTGCAAACTGAAGCCCTTTTTCAAATTAGCCTCATAACTTAAATAAATAAATAAACACCTAACTGCCAACTAAAACATATTAATCACTGCAGTAATGAAAATTAAAGATTATTAACTATTTGCTTAATTTCTAAATTCCAGGTGGTTACTTTTTTTTCTTTTGGCCAGGTCGTGTACATGTGCACAGACAGAAAATGTGTCAACATCAAGCTCTAAAATAATGGCACGACTCATTTGATGCATTTTAAGTACATAAAGGTCAGTGCAAACTTCTGAGGAAAAATTAAGACATGATAAAGTTGTGTTCAACTCAATATTTAGTTGGTTAGATTTAAAGAGGGCGGCACGGTGGTGTAGTGGTTAGCACTGTCGCCTTGCACCGCCAGGGTCCGGGTTCGATCCCCGGCCAGGTTCGTTTCCCGTCTCTGTGTGCATGGAGTTTGCATGTTCTCCCCGTGCTTGGTGGGTTTCCTCCGGGTACTCCGGTTTCCTCCCACAGTCCAAAGACATGTAGGTTAGGCTAATTGGCTAGGTTAGGCTAATTGGCTTTCCCAAATTGCCCGTAGTGTGTGAATGAGTGAGTGTATGTGTGTGTGTCTGTGCCCTGCGATGGATTGGCACCCTGTCCAGGGTGTACCCTGCCATGTGCCCTATGTCTCCTGGGATAGGCTCCAGGCCCCCCGTGACCCTGAATACAGGATTAAGCGGTATAGATGATGATTGAGTGAGTGAGTGAGTAAGAGATTTAAAGAGCTTCCACAGATTCCATAATTAATTACTTAGCCCAGGTTATCAAATAAAAAAAATGGTCAAGTAGGTCAACAACAGCAATAAACTAAATAATAGTGCAAGTCTAGATTATCTATACACACATTCTCAACCAACTTGAACACCAGACTTCTTCCTTTATAACTGGCTCTGCCTCCTTCTAATCAGTTTTAATGACTAATATACAGTAGTATATAGTAATAATATACAGTCGTACAGTATATATAGGAGGGCAAAACATCTCTGTTTCTTAATATCTTATAATTATATATTTTTTTATGCATTTTACTCAGAAACCTTCAGGGAAATCATTTCAGGCCTGGAAACAGACAGCATTAAGGCAAAATTCTGACTTCTTGCTTTTGGTTTATTTATGACTATTTCCCTAGGGAGGCATCAACCAGGTGTTGGGTATTGGTATCAATATTTATATTAAGTCAGATTTTACATAATGTACCAATCCAATCACCTTATGTGGATGCGTGCAGTGATGTCACAGAATAATCTGTCTTAAATACTGTTGCCAGCACACATTTAATATTTATTTTATTCATAAAAAGAATCTTCACTACTGTCATTGGAGTGAGGCAGAGAATCACTGTAAAGATGTCAGCACAGGGTCAAGATCGACATTTGCTGATACTAGAGCCCTGACCTCAGTACCGTATTAAATCACTGCATTCCTATGATTTTTCTATCGTTCTCCCTTAAGTTCTGGGTGTTGTTCTCCCTTATGTTGTTACCAGAAACACCCTACATATACACGTCCAACCTAGAATTCTTTTAACGAAATAAGATCCCTGAATTATTGGCCAACTACATTCAAGTAGACAATAAATTTGAGGTTGCTACACATGACCCTAATAAACAATCCAGTAGACAATGTAATCATATGGACTATTAAGAGGACTGCTTGCTATAAATGAAAGTGTACACTCCTGCACTCTGCATTATTATCCATCGTATGTCGTTCTTTCTTTTTAGATTGGAATAGATGAAATACCCCTTTATACCATTAATTTAAAGAAAAGATTAAAACATCAGCAGAGGCATGACCTGGTCGACCTGGGCCTTCTTGCTGTGTAAAGATCTCTTGAGACCTATTAATTCTAAGTGTAAGCGATTTGTTGCTCTTAAAGACACTAAAGGAAAGTCAGCATAGTATTATTAACATAATGTATTTATAGGCAGCAGGGAGGCTCAGTCCGGGTCCGATTCTTGGCATGGGGTCTGTGTGCATGGAGTTTGCATGTTCTCCCCGTGCATTTCCTGTGGGTACTACGGTTTCCTCCCACAGCCCAATGAGAGGCAGACTAGGCTAACTGGTGGTCCCAAATTGCCTGCGGTCCTACCACGGTCATAAAAATTTGAATAAATACAATGGTCACCACTAGCCTCCAGCGCTCACCACTGGCCTCCAATGGATCATAGATGGAGGAATTGATGGATGGGAATTGCCTGTAGTGTGTGAATGTTGACCGGAGGTCCTTCTATATGATTATAAAATTAATATAAATATAGCAGTAATAACAAATGGCCTGCACGGTCCCCTAGTCGGACAACATAGGTACCTAGATGCATGGATGGAACGGAATGTATTTATAACTAAACCTTATTTGCTGAAAAATGAATCAAGCTTTGGTGCATACGTTTCATCACCATCCTTATGGGGGTCTATTTTACTTCTTACTGCACTGCAAGTAATAAAGCAAACACTGCACATGAGGACAATGTTGCAGGAGATAAATACTGCATAGAAATGTTGCTGCGTCTTGAGGACAAACCATAATGCTGTGAGTGACAGTCATAATGTCTGTGACACAACAGAGATACAGAAATCATAAAGGATGGCTTTTGCAATCAAACTGCAAGATGAAATATTAATAATAATAATAATAATAATAATAATAATAATAATAATAAAAACAGTAAGATGCACCGGACTCCAGAGTGGGCTATGACCCCATACCCATTATACAGTGACTTGTCACAGTATATATGTCACAACCTATAGAGTGCTATTTCACATACAAAGCCTCACATTATTATTATTATTATTATTATTATTATTACCTAAACAGTGATACATACCTACTAAACAGCACACTACACACTTATGATCTGACACACACACACACACACACACACTAGTACGCTGCAAGTCTTTGTGTTCTTTTACAAGCAATCCTGCTAAAATGAGCCAGGCCCGAGATCTCAGCCGTGCGGTGTACCGGATCGGATTACCGACCAAAAACAGCCGCCTGGCCATCATGACACGCAGAAACACGCAGGCTCCCACGCCCGCACATACACACGCACATGCAAATACAGTACCCACAAACATACGCCCTCACACACACACACACACACACAGTCACGCACGCGCTGCCGCCCATCGCCCTTGTCCCTTTTCCTGTCACGCACAAAAAAATACACACACACAACATAAAATAGCATTAAAGTGCCCCCGTGGAATCAGCGTTACCTCGAATCTGCCCTTGGTGATGCTGTTCATCTCCGCCGCGATGTCAACAATAATAGTGTCTGGGGCGAGCGTGGATTTTCTTTCTTCCTTTCTATTTTTTATTAAATTATTTGTTTATTTTGCTCCCTACCGAGAGACTACGTAGAGCCGTGTATGTGTATGTGTGTGTGTGTCGGAGACCGGAGGAGAGTCCGGGGCTAGGCGCCGTCCGCCAACCATCCCAGTCAAAATAACAATAATAACATGGACGAAGCGGACCGCTGCTGCTGCGCCTGTAACCTCACTTCCGCCTCACGCGCTGCTACCCTGACTACATTTCCGCTTGCGCTCGCGCTCAAACGCCAAACAAGGTCTCTCGTGCAGGATTAAAGTTCAGCAAAAATGAAGACCCGAGTAACCGTGACACGCTAATAGGGTGACTTTAACTTCTCCAGTCGATTAACTTCCAGCCCATGTTACGAGTTTGTTATACCACCCACCCCGTCCTAACGCGCCATTGGTGAATATTGTCGTGACGTCATTTATGCGGGAAAAGCACGCATGGCTGATTGTTTTGATCATGTTCATAGTGTGCACGCTCTTACACAGTTCTGCAGGACTACACTGGATATATTAAAAAAAAAGATTCAATTATATTTGACGCATATCAAAAATATCACTGAAACATCTGCCTATTTACCCAGCAAGCCTGTTCTTTAACTCATTTGTTCCCAGAATGTTCTTCAAGGCAGTGGTTTTTCATGCACTATATGGACAAAAGTATTTGGACAATTCACGCATTGTCCTGTAGCCTGTAGCCTATGCTACTCACATGCTCATTCACACACTACAGACAATTTTGGGATGTCAGTTATCCTAATCTGCATGTCTTTGCATTGATTTGCTAACCACTAAGCCACTGAGGTATATGGAGTTGGTCCCCCACAGCTTACACTCTTCTTGGAAGTTTGTCCACAAGATTTTAGAGTGTTTCTGTGTGCACAGTCATGTTGGAATAGGAAAGATGTCTTGGGATGCTGAAGCATTAAGATTGGCCTTCACTGGGGACAGACAGACAGACAGACAGACAGATAGATAGATAGATAGATAGATAGATAGATAGATAGATAGATAGAGGCACACATACACACATGTACAGTACTCTCACAAAAGTGAGTACACCCCTCACTTCTCAGCAACCACTTTATTATATGTTCTCAAGGGATAATACTAATGGATGTACTTTAGAGTAGTCAGCTTGTATAGCAGTACAGATTTACTGTCCTCTAACACTAACTCAACATGCAGACTTTATTGTCTAAATAACTGGCAATGAAAGTGTGTTCACCCTAATTGAACATGTCAAAACGGTGTCCAAGGTGTCCAATATTTTGTGTGAGCACAATCGTTATCTAGCACAGCCTTAATCTTAATTGTGCTTAATCGTTCTTTGCATGGAATTCACCAGAGCTGCACATGTTGTTGCAGGGATTCTCTTCTATTCCTCTGTAATAATATCACAGAGCTGCTGGATATTAGACACACAGCGGTTCACCCCCTTCCGCTTGAGGACGCCCCACAGGTGACCGATAGGGTTCGGGTCTGGAGACATACTCGACCGCTGACAAACATATGAATGTGATCAATAGGACATGTGACTTTGCATGGTTAAAAATGTACAGCCGTTATCACTTGGGGTGTACTCACTTTTGTTGCCAGCTATTTTGACAATAATGGCTGTAAGTTGAGTTATTTTCAGAGAACAGTAAATTTGTACTGTTATACAAGCTGCACATTGACTACTCTAAAATATATCCAAGTTTCATTTCTATAGTATTGTCCTTTGAGAAGATATACTAAAATGTTAAATCAGGGGGTGTACTCACTTACATTATATTTGGACTCCATATAAGGAACGTTCCCACAAAGTTTAAGCTCTTGACGTTAGGCTTATCTTAGCCCTAACCAAATCCACAACCACTGTGCTGCAATACCCACCGAGTTCTGCAACTATAGTATTTTAATATGTATCTATTTCTGTGACTTTTTCTGTGCTAAACAATAAATGTCTCCATGTGCTGGCTAAAGATGTACAATGCCTGGCCAAATAAAGTCACCACTTGGATTTAACTAAGGAGGCTTCCATTGGATAATTGCTGCAGTGATTATTATGTTTCAGCTGCCAGCAAGTTTCAAATGATCAAATGATGATTAAATGATTGCCTTGAATCAAGAAAAGAAAACAACTAAGGAGATTGCTGAAACTACTAAAATTGGGTTAAGAACTGTCCAATGCATTACTAAAACCTGGAAGGATAGGAGTAAACCATCATTTCTGAGGAGGATTTTTTTTTTTTGATTGGTCGTGATCAGAGATAAACTTAATCATTCGATGACCTCAAATCATAATAAAAAAAACAGTAGAACTGGGGGCTATATTTAATAGTCAAAGTAAGAGCATGCACAATGTGACGGGATTGGGACTAAACCGCTGTGCAGTCTTAAGGAAACCAGTTATTAGTGAAACTAATCTGTAGAAGAAAAAAAGGCTTCTAATTTCTACAGAGCATAAAGAATGGACTGTGGAGCATTGGAAAAGGTCATGTGGTCTGATAAGTCCAGATTTCCACTGTTCCAGAGTGATGGGTACATCAGGGTAAGAAGAGAGTAGAATGAAGTGATGCACCCATCATGCCTACTGCCTATGGTACAAGCTTATGGGATACAAGCTTATGTTATGATCTGGGGTTGGTTCTGTTGGTCAGGTCTAGGATATCAATGTTATGTGCCCAAAAAATGAGGTCAGCTGACTACCTTGATGTATTGAATGACCAAATTTTTCCATCAATGTTTTTTTTTTTTTCTTCCCTTATGGCATGGGCATAGTCTAAGAGGATGATACAGGGATTCATTGGACTTAAATTGTGAAAGAGTGGTTCAGGGAGTATGATACATTATTTTCACACAAACAGAATCCAGACAGAACTTAACCCCATTCAGAATCTTTGTCAGACAGTATATAGGTATAGCCCTATAATATGAACAGCCTTTTTTTATTTTAATAATTTTCAATGAAACATAAGGCTATATTCTTAACGACAGTGCTTTAAATAACTAAATGACCAATTCTGAGTACAATCACTACATCTACTTCAAATATTGAATAACCACACCAGCACCGGCAGCACTGTCTATTAGAGCTCTGAGCAATACAAGTACGCTTCACAAGAAGTCTAGGAGAGCCTGAACTGATACGATGCCATATACCTGGGCAAAGGGGCTGGACATCTATGTTGTTCATGGGTTTAGAGGTTCAGCCAACAGGAAGAGTCAAATCAGGGCCAGCACCACCTCCTGAATTTTGGCTCTGGCTAATTTGCACCAGGTTTTGGGAAACAGAAAAAAATGGTGCACAAAATTGTCTTATGCTATCTGGCAAATCGAACATGTTATGTAATCAGTCACATTTTGCATTTCCCCACAATTCGGGCAGACTTAAGTTAAGTTCAGCCTTTATTCATCACATATACATTACAGCACAATTAAATTCTTTATTCTTTGCACATCCCAGCTTTTTGTTAGTAGGCTGTTAGTGGGGTCAGACATTATATGGCAACCATGGAGCAAACAGCGTTAAAGGCCTTTCTCAAGGGCCCAACAGCGGCAATCTGGCACAGCTGGGGTTCGAACTTCCAAACTTCTGCTCAGTAACCTTAACACACTGAGCCACCACTGCTCACCTTTTCTCAAATGCTAAAGTTGTTGCCAGCATGATTAGGCTGATGGACAATTTTGTACCTAACATATGAGAGTTAGTGAGCTAGAATGCAGCCAAATTACTCTTAACAGCAGACACAGAGAGCTTTGTAAACGACATTGGGCACACAGGGTTTGCTGATTGGAAGAGAATAATCTGTAATGCTGTCCTACCCAAAGACAACACCAGGGGGCAGAAATAGGGGGCCATTCCACACCTGCCAAAAGTAATATTCCTTAATTACGACACTACTGGTATAGCACCTTAAATTAGATTTACTAATAATTCCTTATTATGTGGTTCATTTGTAATGTCATATAGTGTGTGTATGTGTGTGTATGTGCGTGTGCGTGTGTGTGTGTGTGTGTGTGTGTGTGTGTGTGTGTGTTAAAGAGGCAGATGAACATACTGTATGTATATAGGTAATGAATAGGCTGTAGGTGGGTAGGTTTTGCATGTAGACCCAAGTGGCATGACCTGCATGTAAGTGAGTGTCTGTTAGCTTTGATAATATGACAAACCTCTACTTCATTCCAGTGCAGACACACACATACACACGCACACACACAGATCTTTAAGCAAATATTATCTGAAACCATTCAGACAGACCCTACTTGTGTTGGCCTCTCTCCTGCCACTTACTCACTAAAACACATTCTTTGTGCTCTCAAGCCTTCCACCACCACCAACACATACTTCTATTTTATCAGAGGTATTTCCTTTAACATGTAAACTACTTTAAATAAATAAATTATACCTACATTTATAACTAACCTTAACCTCAGCTGTGTCTTTCTTTTCAATTAAAAAAATTCTCCAGACATTGCCACAAAATCAAACTCGCTCACCCATCGTCTATAGCACCGCATTATCCTGTATACAGGGTCGGTAAGGGCCTGGAACCCATCCCAGGAGACTTGGGTCAAAAGGAGAGGTACACCCTGTATGGGGTGCCAATCCATCGCAGGGCACACACTGCAGGCAAGATGGGATCGCCAATTAGCCTAATCTGCATGTCTTTGAGAGGAAACCAGACTACCTGGAGGAAACTCCATGTACACAGACCGGAGGTGGGAATCGAACCCAGCACCTAGAGGTGCGAGGCCACAGTTCTAACCACTAAGCCACCACGCAATCAAGCTTTGTCACATATTTCTAGAATCATGGATATAAATTGTCCCCACCCCAGCATACGTGCATCCATGCACATCGTTTTTTTTTTTTTTTTTTTTAAAGAAACATAATTTTTAGATCTTAGGGTAGGTTAGGGTAGGTGCATGCATGAGCGTGGGTTAATGCTAGAGTTATAGTATAGACTGCAAAATTTAGCTACAGGGAAACTCGTTTAAAGGTCTGTGTGTGTAGGATGTGTATCATGGGAGTGCAACCACTGTGGGAGAACTGGTGTGGTGATGTGCCACATTTTCTCCTGCCACTTTTAGCTGTATAACAACTGGGCATGGGCACAGTTTCGACTTTATAGGCGCGCCCTGGTGACATGGCGGTGCGCCTAAAACTCAAAACTCACATGCTGACTAAACATGGCCAACAGGGCTCCGGGGTTCCAGTGAAGCGCACCGGCCCACGGTGTGAGTGAGTCCGTGAGTCGTCGTCGTCCCCCCCTTACCCCCCCCCTCCCTCCCTCTCTCTCTCATCCTCCGCTTACTGCGAAGTGTCTCTGTTATCCTGCGCTCTCACTCGTGACGTATTTACTGACAGCACTGTGAGAGTTTTCACACAAGTCCTCCAGCAGCTCGGTAATGCGCCTCTGGTCAGATAAACCGCCTTTCCGCCTCACTGCGCATTACCGCCTCTCCTCGCCTCCGCATCTGGTCCGTTCGGAGTGCGCAGCGCGCGCCTTTCCAAGAGCCTTTCCTTTGCCCTGCTCTCAGGACTAGTGTGAGTCTGCGCTATGGAACAAGTGCGTGTCCGCGGGCTCGTGCTTTGGAGTCTCCTCGCATGCTTGGCTTGGTTGACCGTTGGCCTCGCCGGCGCAGATGGTGAGTGAGTTTGTCCGCTTTTACGCGCCAATACAATGCGCGCGACATAAAGACAATGAACTGTGCGCCATGTATGTATGTATGTAAGTATGCAAAAGTGTATGGAAAAAAGAGATGATTTCTATATATTGCAGTATATAATATTGCATATTTTCTTTTTTTATTATTACAGTATGTTTTGAATATAATTATGATCATTTATTTATTCATTCTTTAATGAATAAATACTAAACTACACAACAACAATAATAATAATAAGATTTATCTTAAGGGAATAGATCTTAATGGTAAAAGTAAGAACTGGCTTATATTCAAACCATCAAATAATATTTCATTTGGAAGCCCAAATTTGTACTCAGTGTTCTCTGTTATTCCTCACAAGCATAATTAGGCTTGAATCACTTTTGGAGAAGGAATTAAATTGCTATAAATTACAATGTCTGAAGTGAAATCTTATACGGCCAGTTATAATACCATGATTCAGTTTATTAGTGCAATACTTGAACCAATTTTCCCCCTCTTCTCTAGCACACAGTGACAATTAGTTTATGAGATAAAAAAAAAAGGTTTGCCAATATATATATATATATATATATATATATATATATATATATATAGGAAGTGCAGAACGTTCCTACCTTTTGCAAAAATGCACACCTGCTTCTATTTGGTATGTACTGTATTAAACTTTTGTCCGAATCCTCGGTAAAAGCCGGGTTCGGCTATCACATGGTTCTAAGCTATTATATTAACATAAAGCGAGGCACGTTGGTGCAATTGCATCGTAGTTAAGAAAAGGTGGGGGAAAAAAACACAAAAGAAAGTTTTAGTCAAAAATTTTGTGTACTTTGTTATGAACTACACAGAAGCTAGAACAGTCAGAGTCAAATCCCAAAATAACAAGACAATCAGCTTAAAAATGTGAGCAAACAGAAAAAAAGAAGAAGAAAAGAAAAAGAAAATAGGCAGACGACTATTTATAGTGCTGTCAGTGAGTTGAAGGTAAAACCCAGCACCACTACAGTCCACCATCTCGTTCCACTAAAGAATATATCGACTTCCTTTATGGTGGGAGGAGGTTAAGAAGAAGGTTTAGGTGCGAGGTTTGTTCAGGGATTCAGGGATTGTGTTGCGTTGATTGATGACGTGTTAAGTCATATAAATGGTCAGTCTGTCAACAATGGGGTTCAGATTTTGGCAGGTCAGGTGTAGTTTGACCCTGGAAAGATGTGTAAAGAATTAGATTGACACATACTGTGAGGACCATGACTGTAAATAGAGGTGTTCAGTGGACTCCTGGGGCTGTATGAACTCATTTTTGAAGTTACTCATGGCAAAACCTAAGGGATCGTTTCCCCACCCCCTCCCCTGAAGGACAGGTGCCAAAATGATGGGTCTTCTTATTAACCAAGATAGATCATGGTATCTAATTCCCACTAAACTGTTGTGACAATATATTAAAGTGGACACACAGCCAGGATCGACAGTCAACATTTCCATTTCTGTATCCTGAACAAGATGAATTGAAGCTAATTCAAAACTTCCACCTGTCTTGTCATGAGTTCAGCTTATTGTTCATCTTCTCTGTCCAGGCAGTTTTGCCATTACTCGGCTGGCTTGCCCTGTAAGAGTCAATGTTCTTGAGAAAAATGAACTTTTTTTTTTGGCGAGCTGACCATGCTGTAAAGACAGGACCGCTCCTACTTGTACTCTACTTTTACAATGATAGGTTTAGGATTCTTGGATAGAGGAGCTGTGGCGAACTCCTTCAAAGCTAAAGTTAAGGCTGTTTTTTTTTTTTTTCTTCCAAGAGAGCCGTCATTGTCTCACGTATAAAACAGGATGTAAGAGCTGCTGCCACTGTACTAAACTCTCATATATATTTAGCTGTATAATATACAGCATATACAGTATATTAGTACTTTACACATGTCTGCTTTAAGCCAATATTTCTTTACCGCATTAATAAAACATAATCCATTAAAGAAAGTTGATGGGACAGGCAGTTTTCAGATTTTACAAGTCTGTGTAACACTTTTGCGTTACATGCCCCTGTAGGGATGTTAACTAAATTACAGTGCCATCTATGTAGGCTACCAAACTTGCCAGTTATGCCCCCTGAGAACCTCATTAACGAATGCTTTTAAGACAGGGCATTAGAGAGCCCATGCAGCATGCCCAGATGTGGTGGAAAATTCTGTTTTCCATTTTACTTTTTCCTTTATACCCACCAGATTGTAGACATTGCATCGATTTAGTCTGGTTAAATGGAGACACACATCTGAAGCAGGGCAGGTTAAAAGTGACTGTCCATATTTTGGAGAGAGAGAGAGAGAGAGAGCAGGAAGAGATTTGTGCCACAGCTAAAGTTTGGGAATGCTGGTGGGTAAGGGTGTGGACTGTTCTGCACTGTACTGTTCTGTTCGGTTCTGTACTCTTCTTATGTTTGCATCGAGGCAAAATTAATTCACAATGCACTCTATGATATTAAACAGCGACCACCGTGTCATCCTCCCCAGAAACAGTTACTCACTCCGAACATCTAATATGGTCACATCAATGTAACAGACATTAAATCACTGCAGCATTAAACAGCAAAGAAAAACTCATGACGAATCATTTATGGTGTGTCAGCTGAGGATTGCTCACTGGTGTGATTGTTCGAATTAACCACATGATTAGGATGTTATCATCATCGCCATCATCTTCATCATCATTGTTTTACGTATTTTGCTTTTTATGCATATTATTTTGGCCAATCCCCAAATGAATAAATGGAAAAAAAAAAAAACATTTGAAACGATCAAATCAAATTGAAATCTATTTTGGGGTTGCACTGTACATGTCAGTGAATGGGTACACTGTGGGCTCTCTACAATGACTGGCCACTACTGTTATTTTAACCCTATGTGTGAAACTGTGACTAAATGTGAAAGTCATATTGAAGTCGGGGCATGTTTGTGGCAGGTTTTGTTATAAAGTGAACTCTATTGCTGAACAGTTTGTCTGTGCATAAGTGTGTGTGTGTGTGTGTGTGTGTGTGTGTGTGTGTGTGTGTGTGTGTGTGTGTGTGTGTGTGTGTTGATTGGGGTGGGGCTATGGAATGGTGCTGACTGTGGTGTTTGTGTGTATATGTGAATTCATATTTTCACTCTGGAGTCATACATCCTGTTTGGAGCTCAGCTTCGCTCTTCATTTTGTACTTACCTTTTGTTGAGAAGCTCTTTAAGTTAGTGTCCATGTGGCACACCCTATTACTAAAAATAAAACCTAATCCCTCCCAGTCACAGACACAGCTACCCTCGTTTAACCTTAGTCTACCATCATAACAGTTCCTTCCTATCTTCGTTGAATATATGTACATACTTGTGCATGTATATATTTGATTGATAAAGTATTATTTGTTGTTCTCTCTATATCCCAGTATTTCACTAATGCTTGGATACCATCAAGGTAGAGTGTTTTCTCATTACACTAAAACCATGATCAGAGCTACATACTTTCAACATGTTTGGGCCATTAATGGAGTTCCTGGGAGGCCAGAGTTTCACGTTGAAATCACTTGGACCGAGGTCAGGAATGTACGGGGCATGTGGCAGTAACTTCCAGAGTTCCTGTAATGTGCAAGTGGTGCAAAAATTTCCCAGCACCTACTGACCTCTCAGCTCTAATCACACCACCGCACACCGCACCATGTTCCCTCCGATCCTCCAGCATTGCTCGTCTGGTCCCACCATCTCTCAAGGATCAAGAAGGATATTCATCAAGTCTCTTTTCTGTTCTGGCACCTAGGTGGTGGAATGAACTTCCTCTAGATGTCCATACAGCTTGTTTCTTCAGTACTTGGATGCCCCCCCCCCCCCCCACAAAAAAATTACAACTTTTCCCAAATGTGTCTGATTGATGGTACTTAGTTAGTAAACTATTAACGCTGTGTAAGTATCTATCCAATGATGGAAACTTCAAAGCACTTTTTGTAAGTTGCTCTGGATAAGAGCGTCTGCCAAATACCTAACGTACAGTAAATGTGTTCATGAATGATTGTGTGTGTGCAGTTCCCACAGACCTATGCGTCTCATCCGCAAGTTGGTGGCAAGTCAAGTTTTCAAGGATCAGGGGTTCGGCTCAATGAAAGTTTCTCAAGAATGTCTGCAATGGGCTTTGAAATTGCATGGCCTTACATTTACATTTAGGCATTTGGCAAACGCTCTTATCCAGATTGACTTACAAAAAGTGCTTTGAAGTTTCCGTCATTAGATAGATCCTTGCCCTGGTTACTAGGTTACTAAGTAAGTACCAGTCAAACACTATTGGTAAGAAAAAATTAAGATAAAAAATTGGGGTATTAACCCAAATATCTAAAAAACAGATTTAATCGTTGCTTAAAGGATATACATCTTGACAGGTATAAAGGACGTTTGCACCATTCAAGAGTGTCGTCCCTGTACTGTGCTTCAATTGGAAGAAATTTCATCACAAGCCCCAGTCATACTGGGTGGGTACAGTATATGTATATACATTAATTCTCTCCCTCTCTCTCTTTCAGGTCGGGTCTCCCTGCTAGAGATGAGAAATGGTTCAGATATAGGTTTCCATGCAGCTTCTCGTGCATGTGAAGATCAGGGTGCTCGGATGGCATCAGCGATGGAGCTTCGTCATGCTGTCGTTGAGTGTGCATTCTCCGCTTGTGCACGTGGTTGGCTCACCGGTCCCAGCATCGGGTAAGAGCCCCACTCACACATTCACACTTTTTTGTCATTATGATATGATTGTTTACAATTGAAAATGGCAATCCACTTTTGGTAGAAGTGTGCTTTTGCGCACATTTAGAAGGGACACAATATGTTTTGCAGAAAGTTTCGATTTGCACCTTCACGCATCCGGGCCCCTGAGAGCACCCAAACTGAGGCATTGTCACAAAATACATTAGCACGTTCCTGGTGTTCACTTCTGTCCAATTCCACAGTTAATGTCTAATGTTCGACATGAAAGCTCAAATCCCAGAGTAATTATCACGTTATGAATTTAATGCAAGTCTGTATCTTCTTTTGACGCATGACCTAAAAAGATCAAACATTTGAATCTTTCAATACACAAATCACAAATCCACAGCTTTTTAAGTTCTTATGTGTGTTTTTTGAACCTTTACAATAATCTATGGTGCTTAATATATCATTTTCCTAATATTAAAATAGCTATGGAACCTAATAAAATAACTGTAGAATAAAGAATACAGGATATAGAACATATATTGTATAAAGAATGGAAGAAGCTATGAATAAATATGTAACAACGACTGAATGCTATCACTCCCAGTCATTGCAATTACAAACTATGCCAAAACTGTATATTTATACATACAAATAAATGTTAAAATAGCTTTAATTTTTTTTTACCAGGACTTAGCTTCCCATGAGCATTGCAAAGTTAGGTCATCTTAACTGACAGCAAAATGTGATGCTTGCCCTGCCATACAGTGATCTTTGGCAAAGTCAATCCAGAATAAAAAAAAAAAAAATTAAAAAATGTTTTTATGTGTCGCAGTGATTGATGTTACTGACTGCTACTGTAATATTCGATTGTGCTTTGTTTGGAACAACCTTTATGTTACATTCAGGCATATCACAGATATCACAGAAAGTATTCATGTTGCACTCTACACATCTTGAACTCTGACTTGCTCTGAGCTACTTGACACCATCAGGGTCGAAAGTTTTCTCAGTACACCAGTGCCATGATCTTACTGCCTGCTTCACATCTGAAACACTGGCCTTACAGGAACTCCTGAAATGGTCATATGCGGAAATGGCTTGGAGTGATTTCAGGGACTGTAGGGATGTGCGGCAATAACTCCCAGCCAAGTTCCAGTAATGTGCAAGTGGTGTTTGTGAATGATTATGTGTATAGTTCTAACAGACAGTTGCGTCTCTTCCACAAGGTGGCGACTTTCAAGGATGAAGTGGGCTCTGAGTCACCTCGTTGAAATGTTTGTGCCGTTCAAATGTTTTACTGTGGCTAACATCACTCTCATCACAGTGACGGAGTCTTGTAAATGTCGATTGGATTCACACCATCATTCATGAGAAATTTCTCCTGATCTGACTTAAACGCCCCTCGTACAGTATTTAGAATCTATTACTTTTTCCTCAGTTTTTATATTGTAGCTTTAAAAGATTTTTCTTAATTAGTCTGCAGAAATACGCAGTAATGAAAAAAACAAAAACAGAGTTTCAACTAAAAAGAGAACATGAAATAGCACATTTACACTCAGGAGGTGCTCAGAACCTCTGGTCTTCAGTATAAGCTTATTAATATTTGTTTTGTTTATTACTACAAAATCTCTCAAACTCTTTCAGTTTGGATTGGAAATGGTGCTGAGTCAATAATCTCAGATCTGTTGAAGAACATTCAGCCTAGTTCAGCTCTAGGCTCTTGCTGAGACACCCAAGGATGATCGCATACTCGTACTGAAGCCACTTATACATTGTCTTGGTGTGTGTTTTAATTATGAAAAGTGAATGTGGGGTTCTAAGTGCTCTGGTGTAAGTTTTCCCTCATGGGTTATGTTAATCATCTCCTTAACTCTGACAAATGTTTCAGTCCCTGCTGTTGAAAAGCATCATCATCATTCTGCCACTGTAGTGAAACTGGCCAGGTGATAAATGAAATAGATGAAATGCCTGGCAGTTATGCCAAAAAGTTCAGTTTAGTTTAATGTAGTGCTGCACAAATACAGTAAAGTGCATAAAAAATAATTCAATATGGACCTGTGCACAAATCAATAATTTACTTGTTTATTTATTTATTTATTTATTTTCATTTTTAGTTGATAAATAAATATTGGCAAACCTAAACATAGCTGTCAACCTAGACAAATATGGTCGAAAACAAAACAACACATTTAATAGTAGGTTAAATCACCATCGCAATATGTGCCATTTTTCCATGTTTCCAATATGTGTCATGTCTCCATATGTGTGATTTTTTGATCTGGTTTAATTAGTCCAGAGAATCCTCTTTCACATATGTTTATGCAATCACCAAGTAAGGCATTATGTACCTTTTACTGAGAGGCTTCTATCTGCCCACTCTAGTGTTAAGGCATAATTAGTGCAGTGCTGCAGAGATGCTTGTGCTTCTGGCAGTTTCTGACATTTTCACACAGGACCTTCAGAGTGACCTTCAGATTCTTGGTCACTTTCCTGACCGGGAGACGTTCTTACCTGGATCTGGGGATCTAACAGTGGTATAGCAAAGGGTCTCAATCTTCCCGTAAATGCGGGATTTCACTTTTGTTTTTATTTAATGCTTATTCAGACCCTTTTATACTGAAGATTATCTTTGCATATTTATCAGGAAACAAATGAGTGTAATCAATTTTATTTCAAGGCTGTAATGTGTTTTGGCACTCCTTGGTTCCAGTTTGGCTATAACCTATAATAAATGAAATCAGTAATGGGGCATTTCCAAGGTAACTTTACACTGTCCTAATGTTTTCCCAAAGTAAAGTCTTGACACCCCCATGCACACCCACACCCACACCCAAACATCTCTCTCTCTCTCTCTCTCTCTCTCTCTCTCTCTAATTCTGAGTCACATTCTACAAGTGAATGTTACAATGTGGGACAAGGAACACATTTCTTGTCAGCTTCATACACTGAGGAAATTTCCAGTAAGGAAGAAGCAGTAAAAGGTGCATTTTATCTATAATAAATTATCTATAAGGATCTGTTATTGGTATTATCTATCAAATCTTTTACTCTTTTCAATATCACTCAGTTTGATTAGAAAACAAATTATTAGTAGTAGTAGTTTGGAGTCATTATCCAATTATTATTGAATATAGTCATATATTATAATCATAATAATTATTATACTTATTATTGAGTAATTTCCCAATGCATTACTTTTCCCCAAATGTGTATTTTGTGTTATTTAATAATATGCTAATACTCCCCTGTTAAATAGCCAAATAATCATTTATCTTATCTTCATTATTTACTTTCATTTTCCAACCAAGGTAGAATTACTTATAATGCCACATCCCATAACCAAGCATGCCAACACCAAACCGCACCCATACCCTCTGCTCTGCATTAGCAACTATCAGTTCCATTGTACATGCCAAAATCTACGGTGAAGATGAAATATCCCTACCGCAGTGCTGAGTTTTGCTGTTGGCTTGTGCAATGCCTAAGCACTGGTTTGTGAACTGGTTTGTTGGTTTGTGCAATGCCTCTAACCTCAGCCACTTCATTACAGGCTGCCTAGCCTCACTTAACTCTAAAGGAAGCAGACTTGCAGTGGTTCCCCAAGTGTGGGAACATTTTTTTTTTCTTGGCCTGATGGTGGACGTCCTTACTGACACTGTAACCCATTGTTGAAGACCAGAAACAAGACACAATGCTGGTCATCCTGCATATCTGTTATTCTGTTACAGATACATTTCTGGTTTCAATAAAGCTCTGGTTATAATGGCAGCTCTGTGTCACTTCAGGCTTTATGCTGCACAACATTTTTTTTTCAGATTGAACCAATATTGGTCATTGTGAGTGCAAAGAAATCGTGACTATATTTCAGATTGAAGACACGTTTCAAAGAAAATTTTAATATTTGTTTTCAATCACAGCACTGTACAGTAAATGTGTCATTTAATGTCCATTGTGATTCATTTCCACCAATGAGTGATAAACATTTTTCTAATTTGGTCGCTTACAGGACAACAGTATGCAGGAGTGTCTCTGGAAGCTTACGGGCCGTGGACATGCAGGTGGAGAATGCGACCGAGATGTACGAGAGATTGGCCGTGTTTTGTGTCAAAGACAATGGTCAGGTCAAAATCTTTCTACTAGTGCAAGCTTAAAAGTTTAAAAGCAGAAGTTTATTCTCAAACCTATTCTTATTTCTACCTTTGTGCATCAGGGGCGCCTTGTGGAAGTGCACCCATCTTTCCGAATACGCATCTGCAGGGACATACAGGCCTGGAGCTGGGTGACGAGCTTCTGTATGCTTGCAACCCAGGATACGTTCTGCCCAATGGAGAGACGGCTTTTAGCCTGTTGTGTGACAGCTGTGGAGAGTGGTATGGTCTGGTGCAGCTCTGTGTAAAAGGTGAGTGGAATGTATCATTTTTGTTCCATCCATCCATCCATCCATCTAGGAACCTGTAGAGCCCAGTAGTGACCATTGGAGGCTAACGGTGACCGTTGCCCTGCAACAGTGACAGTTGCCCTCCAGTGGTGACTGTTGCCCTCCAGTGGTGACTGTTGGCCTCCAATGGTCACTATCGGCCTGCGCAGTCCTTAGTTGGACAACAGTGTTTCCTTGATGAATGGATGGATGTAACAACAATTATACTTTCAATTTCAAACAAATGAAACACATGTGAGTATGATGAACCAACATTCTATTTAAGGGTCTTCATTCTTATCCACAAAGTGCAGGTGTGGCTGTATGCTTTCACTCCAGCCAAGCTGGACACACACACATAATTTCACTTTTTTAATTGTTCTTAGTTTTCTTTCAAATATAAAGTATGCCTCCAATTTGGGTATAAAAAACTCTGCAGCCACCTTTGTGGATAAGATTCAGACCCAGTTATTTTTTTTACTCCTGCACTTACTGTTTCTTTAACATTTCTAAGAGTATTAATATTTTCCTATGACTAGAATTAGTGTAGCTAAATAAGTATTGTGAGTTTTAACATGAATTGTTAGCCTTGGTGAACTTGCTGTATTACAGATAAAGCCGAGGCCTTCATCGACTATGAGGACAAGCTCCCAGATGACCACCATCTCTACGACGGCCTGGACGAGGTGCATCATGTGAGGATGATCCCTAGACCAACTGATAATGGAGAGGAGGAAGAGTCTACACCTGAACCGGACCATTTAGATCCTGTCATGGTAGTTGAAACAGGGGACAGGATTGAGAAAAACTCTGCAGTATCTGTGACAGAGCCTCCAGTATCTCAACTCAGTCAGAAACACATGTTCTGGTTCCCCTCAGAGGCTTTCCAGGAAGAGGAGCATCATCTTATGACGACAGGCACACCTATTGAAGATCACACCCAAAATGTGTACTATATCTCAGCCAAGACTGGTGAAGAAATGTCAGAGCCTACAGAGATAACTATAGAGGATTTTGACGGTGGGCATATAAGGCGGCATCCCACTGAAAAGCCTGCCAGTCATGGTGTAGGCAGCACGGTGGAATCATGGCTTGATGGATATCCTGTTGCTCAAGAGGAGGAGAGAATAGGTGGAGGGGCTACAGGTGAGACAGTTCCAGGGCAGGGGGGGGATACGGGAAGGGGGACAGACACTTTAGAGGTGGAGGATATTAAAAGTGTGACAGACGCCCCAGAAGAGGCTGGTCTGGCAGGTGGTGTCCACAGCCACCTGGAGGAAGCATCTGTGTCTGAGGTTCCTGAAGAGCAAGAGATTAGTACAGTGACTAATCGTGAAGATGCGGCACGTAAGAATATGACTGAAATCCCTGGAGAAAAGAGTTATGGGGAAATCATTTACAACCTAGAGGAGGGGTCCGACAGCGTGACTGACTCGACTCAAGCAGAGGTTTCCGATGTAGTGTCTGTTATCTCAGACGAAAGACATCATGTTACACAGACGCCAGTACTGAAGGAGATAGAAGGAGGAGCCAAGGGACCGGTGGAGTTGGAACATGAGAAAGTGGATGATGGTTTTAAAGATGGACAGTTTCAAGGTGGAGCGAATGATGTTGAATTGAGCCACACTCAGATCACATCTGGAGTAGATGAGACAACACTGAAAAACACACCCAGCACTTCTCCAGAGAACGTCAGCACCAGTCAAGAGGGCATGGAGTTCAAACGCAGTGCCACACCTTCAGGCATGGCAACAACAGAAACCACACCTTCTTCACCAGTCCATGTCATTCGCGATGTGGCCACGCCGCCAGTGAGTGTCTCCTGGGATTCCAAAGATCTTGGCCATTTCGCGGATCAGATTCCGACTGTTGATGATCGCGCAGTTGTAGAAACACATGAAAATCAAAGTGTGATGGAAGGAGATGTAAACCACAGCCTGGATCAACCTGAAGATGATGGCTCTTGCACGGTACACCCTTGTCACATGGCTGGCCATGGACCAACTTTGGCTGCTATAATTGTCGCCATTGTAGCAGCGATTGTTGGCGTGGCCTTGGGTGCATGGTGTTACAAAAGAAGGCAACAGAAGACCTCTCACTATCAGCTGAACGGAACTAACAGACAGACACAATGCATCGAACTCCAGCAGACTGTGTAACGTAACACGCGGCTTACGTGAACACCACAGATGTTTGAACATTATGAAGTACATGCACCTAAATACATACTAATATACACATGAATTCGTTTTTTTTTTGGTGGGAGGATTGCTCATGTCCGTTAAATTAACAATTTTTTTTTTCATATTTGCAGTGCAGTGCAGTGTGTTTGTATGTGTGTGTGTGTTATTTCTTGTGTTATACTTACTTAAATATGATGCCTACATTTTTAATTGTGGATTTCCTTTCTCTGTATGGACTGCATTTGAAAGGATATTGATGTTTGCGTTTGACACGCTAGAGGGTTATTAATATTAATATTTGAAAGTTTTTTTTTTTCAATTTGTGAATTTGTATCAGCATTAGCAGTTTGAAAAGAATGTGACCAGCACAGTGTTTGAACCCTGAATATACAGTAAATGCGGAAAAACAGAGTCTTCATTTTAGCGTTCAATATTATAGTGCTCATCAGTGGAGAACATGCTTATTACATTTATATTATATACAGAGGGGCCCAAAAAATTGTATACACATTTCAAAGTGAAAAATATATGCCTCGCTTTTGATGGTCACTTGTCACATGAATGACGGTTCGACTACTGACATTTTAAGAGGAAACATAATACTACACATTGCTGCCATCATTCACTTCGAGTTTTAAAAAGGCTACTGTTAAATAAAAGTGTGCATACATTTTTTGGACCCCTCGGTGTATTGCATAATTTATATTTAAAGTAATTCTAAAGCTCCTATTGTGTAATATAGGTTTATATCACCTCTAGCAAGTATCAATCACCATGACCTCATTATCTCACATTTTACTTATATTATATTATATTATATTATATTATATTATATTATATTATATTATATTATATTATATTATATTATATAAAAACTCAAGAAATAGTAAATATTTAGTAAGTATTTGAAATGTAATTATAATGTGCCAAAGTCAGGCAGGTTTTGTCTGAAAAGCATTATTTCTTATATTTTATAAAAATCAGCTTTGAAAGAGGAACAGTCATTCACAAAGACACATAATATATAGCCAGAGACGTAAAATAACGAGGAAGGTGGTTGAGAAATAACAAGGAAACAATAAAGGTGATGTTGAGAATGTGGAGCCAGAACAGTGGCAAAGCTAGACAGGACCAGTCAGCTGGACAGCAACTTCCTATTCGGTGGAGATTCTGTGAGCTATATATTGAGGTAGATGAGGTATTTTTGTGGATGATGCAAATGTGGTGGAGAATAATTTAATAAATAGTTATTATAGTTAGTGTTTTTGTCTAGCACTTTTTCTGCTCCCAGCAGATGACAGCGACTGATTTCCTCATCAGTTCTTTATAGTTAATCAGATTAAGATATTTTCTAGTAGAGAAGGGAGAGAAAAAAACGATGCTGTGATGTATCGCGATTCTTTTGTGCCGGGATTCATGTATCGCCACACTGACTCCAGAATGAATTTCATTTTTAATTTATATATATCGTATGTTTGCATTTGAGGCGGTGAAATGTTGCAGTTCCTCTATAATCCTACAGGTGGTGCACTCTAAGCTATTCGCACATTGGTAGCCAGTACAGCGTCCCATGTGGTAGGCGTGAATTATTTTGTTTAAAAGTTAACCAAAAAAAGCATAATATTAAATTGGGATATTTATACAATTGCAATACAGATTGAATCGGCACCTATTATCACAGGTATTGTGATAATATCGTATCGGGTGGTCCCTGGTGATTCCCGTCCCTATTTTCCCAGAGCATTTTTTTTTTTTTTTTGGTAATAATTACTGGAGTTGAAGTGTTTGTTAGTTGGATGTCTCTTTAGTTCTGCCTTTACAAATGGTCTGATTGCAAACTTAAATAGTCTTGTGCGTTTTTTTACTAAGTAAGCCACCCATAGGTTTACACATTATAGGGCGGTACTGTATGGTGGGGTTACTCTGAAGTATTAAAGCGATACAAAATGTTATAAGGAATCTATCTGATGGAGCTGAGGTTAGAAAAACAGACAAAAACAAAAACAGTGTTGAATACTGTGATTTTAGTTAGGTGGTTGAAATGGGAAACAAAAATGTTTCTTTCTATTAAAAAGTTACATTTTCGTTCAATTCTGTTTGATTTAAAAGCTTCCTGCTCAATTTTAAATGATTTTTGAATGTCAGTTATTTTTGCGCTTAAAAACTGCATACTCATGAAATTTAAATGTCTTTCATTTTAAAGGGTCTCTATGAAAAGTTTAATTAACAGTTGGAATAATTTAACAAATAATTGTATATATTTTACTGCATACAGAATATCAAATATTCCCACATTTCTTCCAGTGCAGTATTACTTAATACTTTTTGCTTTACACTCCCTGTAATTCAGAAGCACATAATTGTTCACATCTTTTAGAGGAAATTTTATTACAGCATTTTTATGATTCTGGGCAAAACAACCATAAATTCTTATATTATATTATTATATCTCAAAAATGCATTACCAAAGCCTAAAGCGATCGTGTGCTGAATAGCAGTCTAATCTTTTATAACACATTTTCTTTATTAGCAGAATGATCAGGGTAGGTGCTGTAATTTAACTCATGTGTTAATGATATCAGCGTGAACGTCACCTGTGAATGTCTTCGGTGTTACGTAGCATTTTCAATGTAGCTCTTTTATTGCACACCAGCTCCACCAGTACACTCAGTGTCTGTAGACTACGCACCTGACACTCTCCTGTGAGGGTTCTTTAATCGAGTACATGTGCATGTTATAATCGTCAGAAAGAGGTATCGCTGTATAAGCGTTTAAACAGAAATTTATTGTCTATGTTTTGCTCTAATTTGGTCATTCCAAATTGGTTTTCATCTTATATATGAAATGATGTGCTGTTTCTTTTTAGGTTTTTGCTATGTACCAGGATATTTACCAGAATATTACATATTTCATCAATGGTTAATGCATCTTCTAAGCTTTATTGTGCCGTCTGACTTCTGCACATTTGTGTGACAAACTAACTCAACAATTACAAATAAAATTCACTTTATTAATTTTGAGAAGATTTGAGAACATTTGTTCTTATTTGAAATATATGTCTATACTATATGTGTGAATTTGTGTACATAACTTGTTGAGGTTATAAGAAAATTACATAGGAGAAAAATATCCATAGTTAAAATCATGCAAACATGGACCCGAAGCAACCAGGAACAGAGGCTCATTTTGAAGTGTTTGGACATGGAGCATCTGTGCAGTTTATCACACCAATGTAAGAAACATTCACAGAGAGCGAGAGAGAGAGAGAGAGAGAGAGAGAGAGACATGGAAGAGAAAGATGGGTCAGCATTTCAGGCAGAAATGAGCTCTTATGTGTGTGTATGTGTGTGTGTGTGTGTGTGTGTGTAAGTCTAAGTACACACTCAGGTCTAAAATTTAAAGGCTTGAACGTGAGCGTCGGTGTTTAGTCTTTTGCTGTTAAATTTAGTTGAGGTTATTTTAGGATCAGCACTCTTCATTTTGTGCTGGAGTCTAGGAATTTTGTGCCTTAGTGTGCACTTCCAATTTTGTCACTGGCATTTTCCAACAAGCAACTTAACAGACGTCTAATGATTTTAGCAGTTCTATACTATATATATATACATAGTAAAAGATGAATAAATTATGCATTACAGCCAAAACACAGTATTAGTGTTGATTTTTTTTTACACATATAAAACATAAAATGTGAGTGTCAAAGATGCTACTTCTGAAGTTTATGCCACATGGAAGTGACCAATCTTGCTTCCCTAAACATTTCAAGTTGCTACTGTAACTTAAGCCGTTTTGGAGAGATTATTGTACACTTCTAGAAGCACATGACCTGTAACAATTGTTGCTTAAATTAGTTTTTGGTAAAGCAAAAAATCTGTAGTGTCTGTAACGATGTCAAATTCATGTTGCGGTATCCTAACAATATGGCATTTTAGAATAATATACTTTTTTTTAGGTTTATGTCTTTCCGTGAGAAATCTAAATTGTCATCTGAATGACAGTTCAGACCGTTGAAAGATTTGAATTCAAAAAAGTAACGGTCACTACAGGCATAAAAGGGCATGAAATTATTCATTAAGCAGATGAAAAGTATTAAGCAAATGTGTTTCTTTTAATCTGATATAAATATAAATGTGTATGCATACAATATGTGTGTATGCATTTTCAAAAAACCAAGCATAGATCGGGAGATAAAAAGCATCAAGTGTTGTGAGAATTTATGATAATATGATAATATGATCCTGTCTGAAAATTCACTTTTTCACCGAGGTGAGACACTTTTTTAGCACCGATATCATGTTTTAGCCGACAACAAACACAAATGTAAATGTGCATTCTTTAACTTAATATCATAACTCATATCTTGACTCATAATGTAATATTGCAAAGTTATGAAAGTACATGCCTAGATTTAGTACCAAAATGTGTAGCTGAGAGTGCTGAATTACACTGAAATATGCACGTTTGTATCCTGTAAAAAAAATAAAAAAAAAGACAGCAACATAAAAACATTCATTTATATTGATATTTATTTAAAAAAAAAAACAGAGAATTTTATTCATCCTTCTGAATTACAGTAATTGTACTGTAAAACACCACGAAACAAATATCAAAATGTTTCTAATAACCATGTGTTTGGTACCGATAGAATACAAAAGAACCCCACTGCCTGAAATAAATACAAACAAATACTCGAAAATGATCGCTGTTCACAAAACTGTTTCGTTCCTGTTTTCAGTGCATAAAATAATCTGTCAATACTACTCTTCAGCATCGAGATACTCGTCTAAAAACTCCAGAACTTCTCCCTGGAAAAGAGAAAGAACACTGTAAGAGAAGTAGACTTTGATGATGGTGGTTTCAATGTGAGCCACTAGAGGGCAGTGTAAATTAGTGTGCAGCACTTATCCAAACATGACACCAGCTTACACTGCACCCTAATGGCTAAATGGTACACACACAAATAGATGTTGTGTATGTAGGGCAGAGCTCTACTGATCTCATTTTGTGGAAAAGTAACTCATAGCATGGAATAATAATAATAATAATAATAATAATAATAAGTGATGTAATACAGGATTTTCAGATTAAAAAAAAAAAAGGCTTTTTGTTAACTGTCCTTTTAGCCTATATACATTTACGATTATAAAGCTAAAACATTCTTCCAGCTGCTCTCGTCAAGGGGACACCACAGCAGACCTTCCGATCCGCACACAACTTGGCACAGTTTTTATACCAGACGCAACCCTCTCATTTCCTTAACTGGGCTCGGGACTGCATGCAGTGGCTGGGTAGTATGCGATGTGGCACCTAGAGCCTTAGCCACTCGATAAGACAAAACTTTAGATTGATGACAAACTTGACAAGGAAACATTCAATGTTTCATTCATTTCATGAAAATTCAATGAAACATTCAATTGGCACTGGGCCAAATCATCACATTTCTGAAGCTGATATGTTAAAAACTTGTTTAAATTCCGGGTTTCATTATATCAGGGTGCCCTTGAATGGGCATGTTAATACACGAAACTAATCAATGAAACGGCACAACCAGCGCCAGGATTAATCCCTGGAGGACGCCTTGCACCCATAGACTCTTTGTGTTTCATGTTTGAGTTTGGACTTCATGTCATGTCAATTGTTTTCACCTGCACTTTGTTGACTCGTATCCTTAATTAAGCTCTCTTGTTTAGTTAGTCGTGTCTCGCATCTGTGTTGTATTGTTCTCGTTCCGCTGTTTCTGTTCTCTTAAGGTTACTGTTCTAGTCCATTTGTTCTGTTTTTGTTTCTTTTTCTTCGAAATTAAAGCATTAACATCTGCGCTTACGGTCGTGCCCACATCCACTGATGCTGACCAGATGCAAAGTGTTCAATAAAAATACATTCACCTGCCGTTTTAATAGGAACACCTGTAGAACTGCAAGTTCATGCAGTTATTTAATCAGCCAATCATGTGATGCGACAACGCAAAAACAAACAAACTACCAAAAATCGAAGCAGATAACACAAGTCAAGAGCCTGTTCATATAAAAACATCAGAATGAAGAAAAATATGTGTAAAGAGTGCTTATTTTCCTGTGAGACCAGTCTGGGCATTCACCTCTAATCTCTCTCATTAACAAAGTGCTTCAGGCTCTTAAAAAACTGCCCTACTCTTAGATGATATTTTTTGTTTT
Source organism: Clarias macrocephalus (assembly GCA_011419295.1). Lineage (NCBI taxonomy): Eukaryota > Metazoa > Chordata > Actinopteri > Siluriformes > Clariidae > Clarias > Clarias macrocephalus. Next base: position 1,966 of record JAAGKR010005186.1, on the reverse strand, counting down.
TCACACCATTTACTGAAAACTCTAGAGCAGTGGTTGTCAACCCTACCCTAGTCCTGGAAGACAACTTATTTATCCCAGGACAACTTACTTAACTAATCAGCTAATTAACTGCCTTTAATGTGAGAAAACAGGGTCTTGGACTGAATCCCAAAACCCTCTGTAACCCCTAATCAAGGGCCCTACTTGGTGTGTGGGAGAAGTGGAGTGTACTCCCTAGCGAACTAACCTTCCAAATATTTAGGATTAGGTTTTAGGAACTCTATTTAGGATTTAACCCCAGAACGCAAAAGTTAATGGAGCTGATATTCTGAAGTGGAACAAATGGAAATACAAAGAGAAACTTATGGGATTTACAGCACTGTTCACCGCCTCCATGGTTTATTCTCCGCACTTTTTTTTTTCACCCTAGGTAATTACACTGCACCCTCATGGCTACAACTGATATTCATCAAAACAAACTTGTGATATTGCTTAGTTGAACAATCCTCCGCCAAGCCTGAGGATTAGAGCTTATGAATTAGAATTTCCCCTTTACACTGTAATGTGTAACACTAAGACGCATTTCCTAATTGTTCGTGTCAGGACTATCCATAACCTGCAAAGTGTTTTTGTAATGCAAATCCTCTTCCTCACTGTATATAATGTATATATTTAATAATGAAACTGTTATGAAGTATCTACAGTATATATGAAAGAAACACTGTGATGAGGAATGAATAAATAAATATAATTACATAACTTTTGAATCTACTCGGCTCACCTCGTCATCCTGAATTAGGTTTTCTTTGGCAAATTTTAACATCTTCAGCTGTATTGTTGTCTGATTGTGGTATCGTATTGCTTCCTGTGAACAGCACGGAGAAAAATAATGGAGTGTTATGCACATATTATTATGAACTGTAAGCTTGTATGTGTGCTTTGTATTTAAACAGATAGGAAGCACTGACTGTTCTGGGTAAGAAGTCTTCGTCATCAAGACCCAACTTCTTTTTGTGATACTGGTAATAATCCACGTTATTCTTCATCACCTTGTCATCAGGGTCAAAGAGCATGTAGCTTGCAACACATGGTACAGCATTTTTCAAATCATTCACTGTAGAAAAAAAATGGCACATAAGCACAAACTGTGTCTCTGACATAGACATATCTCTGCCCCACGTACAACCCATAATAATCCCTACTGTACAATATGTTCAGGTGTATTGGGTAAATGGCTCTTTGTCTTACATTTATAATAGGCAAACTGAAGGTAGTGATACATGGTTGCCACAAACTTCTCCACAACATATCCACCAACGACTGGAGTCAGATCACTCTCACAACGAACCTTCCGCTCAAGAACCTCAGTGTAGTGATCTAAAAAGACAGCAAGAGAAAAAGATGACACTGCTGTTACTTAGGTAGGTGAAGAAGCTTGATACAGTAAGTCCCCAACGTACAAACAAGTTCCATTCCAAGAGCTCGTTCGTAAGTCAAATTTGTTCATAAGTCCAACAAACATTGTCTAGGTACTAGGATACTAACACAATAACTGCCATCTCTCCTTATTTTCTGTTCTCTCCTTTTCTGCTCTCTCCTCTCTCTCTCTCCCTCTCTCCTGTCCCTCTCTCTGTCTCTCTGTCGAGCTATACATGTTCGCTCCTGAGTTACCAGTGATCCAGACCCCTCTTCCCTCTGGACCCGTCTAACTGGTCCTGGAGTCCTGCTTCTGGTTGGAGATCTCGTCGCATGGATGCCCCGTGTGGTCTGCCTGGATTTGTATGGTGGCTGGGGATGGTTTCCATTAAGACTGTCCTATCATCGATTGATGCTCTGGGGACCTGTGACTTCAGTTGTTCGATAGCTCAGGACTGGAATCTCCTACAGTCTACCTGAGCCTCCAGGAACAAACTGGACTCCTTTTAATTTTAACACATCTCCTGTTACACTGAACTTCCAGTACACATTATTAAGTTGATCAATCCCT
>JAAGKR010005185.1:18129-53430 GCA_011419295.1 Clarias macrocephalus | reverse complement strand
CAACAAACATAACTTTTAAAGGATCGATGATCAAGAATTGTTGATTTACATGAAGATAGAAGTGGCTACAAAGTGATTTCAAAAACATTAGAAATTCCCCGGTCTACATACAGCAAATGGTGACATTTTGGGACTGTGACTACTCTACCAAAAAGTGGGCGGCCAGTCGAAATGACCAAAAGAGCACAATGAAGACTCACCAATGAGGTAAAGAAACAACCCTGTGTGACAGCCAAATATTTGAAGGCATCATTGGAACTGGCTGGCATCTGTGTTCATGAGGCCACAGTACATAAAACATTGAACATGTAGGGTGTCCATGGCAGGACACCATAAACGAAGCTGCTGCTTACTAAAAAAGAACATGGCTGCACACCTAAAGTTTATGATAGAGTACATAGGCACTCCACAGCACCATTGGCAAATATTTGTGGACTGATTAACCTAAGATTGAACTTTTTGAGAAAAAAAACAAACAAAAAAAAAACATGCAACATTACATCTGGTGTAAAAAGGGCACTGCATATCATCATGAAAACATCACCCCAACCATAAAGTACGGTGAAAGAAACATGATTTGGGCCTGCTTTGCTGCATCAGGGCCTGATAGAGGGGAAGATGAATTACCGACTGTATTAAAAAATTCTTCAGAATAATACGAGAATGTCTGTAGATCAGCTGAAACTCTGTAGAAGTCTGTTTAGACTTATGTTAGTCCCAAACTGTCTGTTTAGTCCCAAAACACCAGAACAAGTCTACAACAGAATGGTAAAGAAAAACTAAATCCACACATATGGCATTAAGTAATTAAGTATCAGTCAGTTGTTATTTTGAGACATGAATGTCAGCTCTTCTGGAATAGTTCTTGCAAGAAAAATCTTGGCAAGTGTGTTTGTAAAACCCACCAAGAACCATGATGAAAGACTAAAATTTATCTCTGCTGCAGAGGATAAATTAATTTAGAGTCACCAGCCTCAGAACAGCACCACAGATTAGAGTCATTATAAAAGCTTTACAGAGCATAAGTACTAGTCATATCTCAATATCAACTGTTCAAAAGAAAATTATTGCATATTTTGGATGCCTTCAGCATTGGTTTAAAATGTAGGGGAAAAAAGTATAAAAATCAGGAAAGACCATTAAAAGATGTGTCCAAACTAAAGTGTCCAGCTAAAGTTACAGAGCAATACACGTGGCCTGTAGGATCATCATGTAATATATTGAGAAAAACTCAGTAAAATCTCAGTAGCACATAGATACTAATTTCCACATATGGACTAATCAGGACAGTATTGTGCAATGTGCAAAAAAATATCTGTTACAGAAACATGTTTTTAAATGGACACGAAGCTTCATTATGGACCTTTAGACATTACACTGACCAGATATTAATAGACCATTAAAAAAAACAGTACATGTAGATCCTAGATGCGCACACACATTTTTGTCACATTGTCCTCATCGCACATTATTCTCAACACACAAGACATCAGTAATTATGTAAGTATCTTCATGCACTACTCACTCGAATGAAGACACAAATAAAACAATTACTCACAAGTCATCACACAGAGTCGGTGAAGATCCATAATGTCTGACTGACTGTTCAGAGGTCTGTGTTAAAGCCACGTCCTGTGTTTTTATATACACAAAAAGAAAAAGAGAAGAACTTAATTCCTTGTGTAAGTTCATGTGGGTTTTTACCTTTATGAGCCAAGTCATTATAACAACATGCAACAATTTACCAAATCTAACTTTCTTCAACTCCTCAAGAAGAGTCTGTCCTAAGAAGACATCCTATCTAATTTGGTTTGATTAAGCAAGCTAATTATTATTTTTTTGTATTAAAAACAGGTCTTTTTCAAATCAATAAAGTTTTCCATCCTGTCAGATTTTCTGTCCTGTCAGATTACTACTGGAGTTTGATGCACAAAGATAAAAATAAAAAAAAAAGTTCACTGGGCAAGTTGTAAGGCAGGGCTTCTGTTGCTCACAAATTGGGGAAGTTAAAGTGCCATTGACACATTATTACGTAATAAACGCCATAAAACGAAACTTCATTGCAGAACTGAAATGATCACATTTCTCTCCTAATTGCTATATTTAAACATAACAAGAATGGTAATAATCAGACAGGAAGTGATGTCTGTACTTTGTTTTTCTGCTCTGTTACCAAAAACTATGTTATGAACCAGAAAACAATCATGCTTTCTCTTACACATACACACACATACACACACAAATACACACACACCTGGTCCTGACTGACCTGGGGCCCCAAGCAAATGTGGTGAAGAGGCTCTCCTACCTGACCTATGAGTTATATAAACCATATGCCACTGCCACACAATCACAACTGACATACTATTGCTTTCACTACACTGTCAATATAGCATTTATCTCCACACATCCCCATCTGGGGGGGCTCATAAATAATGGAACAACTGGCTGACAAGCAGTTGCATGGACATGTGTGACCTGTTTCCCCATTACTGCATGACTAGTCAAGCAGGTAAAAGGTGCAGGGGTGGTTCTAGACGTTCTTGTTACATTTGGCAGTTGTTATTTCAAACTCTCTGCATGAGGCCCGAAGAGCTATCTACAGTATGCAACTGAAAGAGGCCATCAAGAGTTTGAAACATATTTTTAATTAAATAAACCTATCAGAGAGCTAGAAAAAACTTTTACCAGTGGCCTGTACAGCCAATAAGAACATTCATTAAATGTATTGATTTTATGAATTGAGATGAGAAAAAGAAATAACTAGCAAGCTCAAAAAGGCCTGTAAGACAAAAAATGTAAAAGAAGCTCTAATTCTGTGGGAGGCTATAAATTCTCTAGTAAGACTGGCCATTGAGGGAACTGCATCTCCTTTGGAATTTTTGTGTTGGACTCATTGTTGTACAGTTTCAGTTGTGCAAGTGTTTTCTGTTTAGTTTTGGAAAGAACTTGTGAACACTGTTGAGAAGAACAGTGCTCGGATTTGTTTGTGTTTGCTTGTGTTTTGTGCGATATCCACTATCAGTGTCTCAGGTTAACTGTTTATGTTTAATCATACTTCCCAAGCAATTGTGTTTGACATTTTTTTTTTATTATTAAAAAGTATAAAGTTTTTTAATAAAGATATCTGCACATATTATCTAGCCTGACCTCTTTTACATGCAGTGTTTCCCTATTTAATGTTGCCTGCTTGAGTTATGGTCAATGGTATGGACTTCAAGTGGTTCTTATTGTCATTTCAAAAATATACAGTTATTGCAGTAAACAGTGACACGAAACAACATTACTCCATGGTGCTATACAGAACAACATAGATCAACCTAGGACTAAAAAGAAACTAAATTAGACTGTAATACACAAATACTCTGCATAAAGTGCCCATGTACAAAATGCAGACAGCACAAGACCATTTCTACTAAAAGGAGAAGAGAATGGGCACAGTACAAGACAATGCCTTGCTGACCAGTACACAGTTCTTATGAAAAAAATTTATACTAATCTTTATACTGCTCAGAGCAGATTTTATGTTTTTTGCTTCTACAGCAAGATTTGCTCACAGCTCATTGTCAATCAAAGACACACTCCTTTAAACACACCTTTACCTAGATAAAAAAAAAGTTGTTTTTTCTTTTTTTTTTGTGCACATTGGTGCCAAACACACTAATCATCTACATTATTTAGCCTGCATGCAGGGTGACGGTGGACCTTGAGCCTATTCCAGGAGACTTAGGGCACGAGGCAAGGTACACCCTGGACGGATGCCAATTCAACACTGGGCACATCCACATACACTATTGCAATTTGGTAATGACAAAGTCTTAGACAGTACCTTATTACAGTACATTATATCCCCTGAGGCCTCCTGGACAAAGGAACCATAACATGTTTTCATAGTTCCACTCCTTCTGTTTTGCCTGCCTGAACCATTCAAATAACAACCTAGCAGTAGTGATGTTGAGGATGACACCAAAGTTCCGAAGCTGGAGTTGCAGAAGGGGCAATAAATGCAACATCATTAAACACAGAAAGACCAGGACTTGCCCTATTTGGGAAAACAAGGTAATTGCTGGAATCATTGTGATCATAATTAGTCATAGGCTTTTTTTCTGGTTCTTTTTTTTTGGGGGGGGGGTGCTGGGGGTACAGTTAAACATTGGATTGTGAGCATAATTCATTCTGAAAACGTGTTTATGTGATGGTCTTGTCTGGGTGGCCTACACAGCATGTCTTATCGGCTCTGCACAATGAGGATATAATGTGGAAATAAGGATTTCATTGCATGAGAAATGAATTGGCTTTACATAAAACACAAGATACACAAATAAACTACAAGTCAAAATAACTCTATGAAATTACACATTCGACGCCAAATGCATAACAACAGTTACCCTTCAAGTTTATGAAGGGATGAATCCACAAAACTTTAAACTTTTTTGACTTTTTAACTGATATTTTTCTAGCAGTTAACTCACGTGTCTCATCAGCTCTGCTGTGGGCGGTCCTTATTCCACAGATACACAAATACCATCATAGTCCAGCAGATGGCGCTGTCCCCATTTATGCATTAATTTAACCTTTTTACACTTACAATTCAAAAGCAATTGCATATCAATGCTAATTTTGCCATCAGTAATTTATATATATATGAAATGAAATCAATATTACTTACAAATGAACTATTGGCTGGTTAGCTTTGTTTGACGCCTACACATGATTGTATCTTGTCATCACTACACAGCACCCTGTCTCAGACACATATAAAGTCCTAATTAATTTCATGCTCCTTAGAATAGAGTCACTAACATCAGCTTTATTTTAGAATGCAGAGTTATAATAACTTATATCAGTAATTAATAACTATATCAATATAACAATATAATATGACTATAACAATAACTATATTGTAGATGTCATGTTACCTGGGAACTTGCACATAAACCTGTGCTTCTAACTTGAAAAATACATTCTTTTTACAGCATTATACTTTTCCTTAAAAATTAATTATATTCTTAATATTCAACAAATAGTTGAAATGTTTTCCTCATCACCAATCTTAGTCCCTAATTCCTGAACACACTGGAGGCTAAGGGAACACACTGGAGGCTAAGGGAACACACTGGAGGCTAAAGGGAATACCTTGGAGGCGAAGGGGAACACACTGGAGGCTAAGGGGAACACACTGGAGGCTAAGGGGAATACACTGGAGGCTAGAGGAGCACACTGGAAACTAGCGGAATACCAGAAAACACACAACACAGTACACACAAATGAACAGAATAAACTAAAAGGTACACTTGCACATTACACTAGTCACAGAACACATCAGAGTCCTTATAAACCACTCACTCACTTACTCGTCATCTATACCTTAAGATGATGTATTAATTCTGTATTCAGGGTCACGGGGTACCTGGAGCCTATCCCAGGAGACTTAGGGCACATGGCAGGGTACAGCCTGGAGAGGGTGCCAATCAATCGCAGGACACACACACCCACACCCACTCACTCATTCCCACACTATGGGCAATTTGGGAACGCCAATTAGCCTAACCTACATGTCTTTGGACTGTGGGAGGAAACCGGAGTACCTGGAGGAAACCCACCAAGCACAAGGAGAACATGCAAATTCCATGCACACAGAGACGGGAATCGAGCCTGGCCGGGGATCGAACCCGGACCCTGGCGGTGCAAGGCGACAGTGCTAACCACTACACCACCCAAAACACATGCCCACTGACAGAAAGGCTAAGGGGAACACACTGGAAACTAGGGGAACACCAGAAAACATCCAACACAGTACACACAAATGAAGAGAATAAACTAAAAGGTACACTTACACATTACACTACTCACAGAACACACCAGAGCCCTTATAAACCAACTTAAGTAAAATAAAACATAATCAAATTCAAATCAACTCAAATGCCCACTGACACTACTAATGCTCGACCCAGTTTCCCAGAACCATCAGCTATTTATAACACTAATAATGAAAAATAATTTCATGAAGTTTTATTTCAGAATGTACTGACATTTAGTGGACAATTTCTGGATAATGAGTGAGTGAGTGGTGTAAGTATTGATCCCAGAAGTAACAAAGTGCAAATACTTTGGGTTACTGTACTTAAGTTTTTTTTTTTTCTCTCTCTTTTTTTCCCCCATCTTTTCTTTAGGATTTTCCATATGGAATACTTTTTACTTCTACCTACTTTTTCGTAAAAGTCCTTTTACTGACTACATTTTAAATATAGACTTTTTCAGATAACAATCACACAAGTGCAGTGATTTCTAATCATTCATAAGCATTTACGCTGTCACTCAGAACATAGCATGACCTACAGTAAGCTACACCCCATGTTGGAATGACTAGACCAAATCAATTTGACCAATGCTAGCTTACAGAACTGAATGTCAGGTCATTATGAAAGCACAGATTGGTCAGCGCACCAAAGTAACTAACGATTACCTGGATCTCTGGGGTGTGGATTCTTTTGGCAATTTTTTAAAGTTATGGTAAGATTAAAAGAAAGCCTGCTAACTAACTAACATTCTCATCTCTGTCTAGCCATGTCTAAACCAAACAGACAAATAATTAGTAGAACTTGTGTTACAATTTTAACAATGTCAATTTTAACTCTTGTAATGCCAATGAGCCTACATGAACTTGTAAATCATCTGAACACAGTCAACAAAGGGTTAATTTATTTATTCATTATTAACTAATGTCGACTAGACTTCCACATTCATGTTATCAATGGTATCAACTTCAATTGTGTTAAAATACTTTAAAATACTGTTCATCGGTAACTCATTCAGATCGATATTTAGAAAAATAGGTTTCATTATGGACTACTTGTACTTTTGTACTTAAAGCACATTTTAGAGCATGTACTCAGGATTTCATAATGGAGTCATTTTCTAATCTTCTAATTTTAAGTGGTACCTCAACTTATAATGGAGCACATTTTAGGCAAGTACGTTTAAATTTGACCACTTTTGCCACCTCTGATTGGTCCAAGGTCAGAGGTCACTGGCAGTCACGCAGGCAGTGCTGTATATAGGCCCTCTCTGCTTCCTCCATACAGACAGTGAAGCTGAGCCTGAGAAGTTTCTGTCCTTGAGAGATAAGGGCCGGGGGAAGCCTGAGAGCCCGACGCTTAGTGCCCGAGTGAAAAGTGAGGGCCCAACGCAGGCGTTCGAGGGCTAGCCGGGTAGTGAGCTTTTTTACCTGCAGCATCAGCTCCTCTTTACACAGAGTTGGCATGGGGTCGATCGGCTGTACATGCACACAAACACACAGCGCTTTGTAAATTGTCTTTCGTTTACACGCCTTTAGAAATTTCAAATAAATTTAATGCACTGTACCTTTGTGTAGCTGCCTACGCAAATGCGAGCCTGCTGTCCCGAGGCCAGGAAAGTCACAAAGACAGATTCTCGTCCTTGAACTCTTACTCCAATGTTTTTATTGAGTGACAGGTAGATGGGTTTGAACGGGGTTGGTTTGTTCCTGTTCTGTCCTATCCATTTCCACTTCCGTCTCCTGGAGCGGTCTTCGTTCTGACTCCGGCCTCCCCACAACTCCATGTATAATCTGGAAATATAATATTAAGCAGTGTGTAATTAATTCAATAAAAAAATAAGCTCATCATTACCATGCAAAGATTTTTCTTTACCTCCAATAGTCAACATAACATTTTTTTTTGTATTTAGAGCCATTGTATTTCCTCAATATGTAAACTAATCCAAATATAATTTTCAGTATATATAAATTTATCATAATGGCTTGAAAACGTTAAACGTTAAACTTTTCTGTTTGTTTGTTTGTTTTCAAATACATAAATCGTATTTTGCAGCTATGAAAATTAATACATCATGGTAGATTGTGTAAATTAATAAATCATTTAATGAGTTGTGTAAAAAATATATTTTTTAATAAATTCATATAAAAAAATTTCATCAGCATGTAAATAAAAAAGTGAGTCAAAATGAACTGATAATTTGTAAAACGAACAAAAAATCGAAATGTATTGTCTGTTGTGTGAAAATCATGAAAATAAAAACTATGTTAAAATCAGTAGTGAAAATTACTGCATAATGTGAACAAATTGTATAAATTGTATTAGAATCGTGAAAAACTAAGCCGTACACTTTAGGCAGAAAATGTGATTGTGTGTGGCTCATACAGAACATCAGCTGTATAGCCAATGACTAACCCTTGCATCTCGTGACCTTACCCTGTATTCCCATTCTTATGGTAACAGGTGGCAATGCCACTAGACTGGAAGAAGGCTCTAACTTTACAGCTTGTCCTGGTGTCATCAAAAATAATGCAGACCCCCTCCATGTCATCTACGAAAGTGATAATCGCCAAATTTCCTGAGGGATAGCTATGTTAGCAAGGATAAGGAATACACAGTTATTGTCAGATACGTGTTTGTGAAAATATGTGTTGGATCCATGTAAGCAATGCTTTCCAATAAGGATACAAGACTTGGCATGTGCCATCTGGAAGTGCCATGAGAAATTTATTCCCATTCGAGTAAAACTTCTGGAGGTGGCCCTGTAATGAATAAGACAATTAATAATAAGAAAAACCTAACAAGTGTAGTTTATGTTTCTAAGAATGTATTCATGTCATACCTTTCATTAATCTATTTATAATAAAATATAGCAAACATAAAACAAGTTTTCCTAACAAGTAAATATCATCTGAGTGACATTTTATCACTTATAGCGTGGTAGCGGCACTCGGCCATCAAGAACCATACTATGTTTAAAATGACGCATGACTTTCAGGTCTATTCAGATAGGTGAGAACAGAAGGTTCTCTCTCCATTGTATAATCTATTTTACATTAAAAGCGAATTATCATTTACATGAAGAGCAAGCAGGTTTGTGTAAAATGGTATAAAGGTTCAGTCAGAAATAGCTCAGTATTCAGTTTGACACAGCTGAATCCAGAGTGCTGCATGCAGTCTTTTTCGGTTACGCTGTAATAAACTTCATCTTCATGGAGATCTTCAACATCCATTTTTTCTTACACAAAGGATGTTTTTGAATGGCTACTCAGACAGGGACAGGGTAAGCCTCTCATAGGAAAGCACTAGCCCTATTATACATACAGGAGCTGTATCATTTATGCCACAATTATTAACACCCGAGGCAGAGTATACCTCTCCTACTTCACTTGTCAGGATTCAAATTTGAGATCTCTTGTTAGGAAATAAATCAAACTCTTTTCTATCACACCACTTGGAAGTAAAACATTCTAATCATCTGTGCAAAGTGTAGACCTTGCTTTTAGTTCTGACTAGGCCTTGTTCCCCTAAAGACTCAGGGTGCCTTTACACAGATCTCCGTACACTTGACCCCTTTGGTGTTTGGTGTTTGTACAGTATAACATTAACATGGGCGTGGATCATGTGTGCATGATCATGTGGCATACTTGGGCACAGCATGAATCAAATATGAAATCCAAGTGTACGAGAACGCACAGGTAGACCTCATTATCACAAATCATGAGAGTTTAAGTCCTGGATTTGGACTTGACAGTGATTTTGTTACTTAAGTCTATTGTCACATTGCTACAAATTACTACTTTAGCCAAATAGTAATACAATTTTATTCAAATGAGATGATAACTGTTTACTTATATAATTTCTAATCGGAGATTTTGAAATATAATCTGTAATCACCTGTTTATGGCAGAGACCAAACCCGGGAAGAAATGAACAAATGTTGCTGCAGAGCTTGGATGGTTTGGACTTTGCCTCTTTCTTTCTGAAGCGCAAAAACTCAGAAAGCCGGAAACTGATGGTGGTGAACAGACGCGAAGACGTCACTTTACAGCCTGGAATCTCAGTTTCTGCCAGTAAAAATCCAGATTATACACACAGCAATGTTGCACCTTATGAAATTATTTTCCAGTGAAATTAATTGCCTCTCTTCTATTATAATTAATTATTACTAATTAATTGTGTGAGGTGTTTATAGGTCACTAATGATCAATTTACAACCAAACAGTCATGATTTCAAAAGTGACTTGGGATTATTTTTTCTATAATGTCTGCGTACTCACGTTTTTTGGGCTTTCTGAGACTTTCCTTTGCAACTTGCTGCACTCTTTGAAAACAACAACGACAAAAAAAAAATAATAATAATAAAGAAAGAAGTTTGTTTTTTCTCATGTTTATTTAAATATAAAAATATCTCAAATGTATTAAAGTGAGAGAGATGGTCTTTAAGGACAATCAAGGGCTGTTTTAGCATTAATTTTGGTTCTAGAGTAAAATATATAAATAATAAATATCATAAATAGTTAATTTCATTTCATGTTCTTTATCAGATATAAAGTAAAAAAAAGAAACATTTATTGCTGTTTTTGTCATAATTTTTTTTTAGCAGAATAGGGCTTGGGATCGTGAGATTACACTGCAGTACATTCAGTGAAATCATGGCTGCTACATTTGATTTGCTGAAAGCAGGAAATACTTCCATCTGCACTAGCAGTTAGGTGCACATAACCTATTTTAACTGTCTTCTATTATTGTTATTATTATTTTCATTATTATTTTGTTTTATTTATATATGTAATTAGTTTAAAATTTTGTTGTGTGAAGAAGAGCAGCAGTGCTTCACATGACTGTAATGGTTAAATAAATGCACTGAGAGTACATGAACTGAGTAAATACATGGATTAATTTTTAGTAAATGCACTTGTCTTAATGTGTTAGAAATTTTTTTAAGAATGCTTGCAAAGCTGTTTATTCATAATAAATGAGACAAATTTATAATCATCCATTTCAGTTTTCACATAGAAATTTCTTACATTTAGCCTAACAGAAATGTTGATCTGAGAGCCTTGATCTATAGCAATCATTATCTATTTCTATAAATTATATGAATAACATATGCGCACATTGTTTTATGTAGCCTAGCTTAGCTAGGAAACAGAGGCTAAATAAACAAGCAAATTAGGACAAGTTTGACATACTGTACCTTGGTTTGAATCACTGTCTTAGCACAATTTGCCTGTGTTATGCACTAGACTGCCCTGCTGCCATGGATCCCGACCTCCATCCCAACCCCAGCCATAATCACAATATCAAATATTCAAATATTAATCAAATAATCAAATATTATATTACAATATATTATATATTATATCTTTATTATGAATAGATATTACATTCCTATTATAATAAGCCATAATCACATGACAGTTTTTTCATTTAATCTGTTAAATGAAAAATTTAAGTTCATATATAAGTGTATTACTTATAAATGTGTAGGTACCAAAGTGCCAAACACCACAATGCAACACGGTCCACAAGCCCTATTTTTTTGCTAATATACTTCTTACTAGACCTTGCAACTTTACTATACAAAACAACATGCTTGCTGGGTTATATGTGATTTATAGAGAGAGAAAATACATTGTTCAATATTATAAACATTTATTTTCAATTATAACATGTACTTTTTCTTGATTACTTAATTGACAAAAATGTATTAAACAAACATTACAAGCTAAGTATTAGCTAGCAACTACCATGCTGTACCTAATGTTTTGAAATTTTATTTATTTATGTTGTTGCTTTACAACACTAGTTAGTCATTTTCTTCCCATTCCTGCTAAACCCTGCCCATTTAGTGTGACACTGGGTGATAATTACACTCTTGTGTCTCTCTTGTCCTACCCTTTCTCCTTGTTAGAGTCACTTTCCAACACGCGCCAGTACTGCTCCACCTTTTTGAACATCTCCATGTACTGAGCGCAGCAGAAATCCTGGAGGATGAGCACAAAAAGGGGAAATAAAAAAAATATTATTATTAAATACAAAGTATACTTAAATAGATCTTAAATTCAAGCATGGATATTAGGATAGAAATGTATGTTTCCATAACCAATGCTAGCCTTCTTGGTTCTATATATACTCATTTGTAGTAAATATTTAACATATTTTTTTGCACCAGGTGCATGCCTGTTGTTCCCTGGGGCAGGTACTTTAATATACATTAATAATTAAAATGATGTTAAACATTACATAACTTTTATTAAACATAAATAAATAAATGCTGTTACTCTTTTGGCTACTCCTGTCGAGGAGTAGTCAACCGATTCAACAGACCAACCGATTCACACACGACCTTGTCACAGGATTTTATGTACGCCTGACGCCACCCTTCCATTTTATTTAGGCTTGAGATCAGCACTGCATCCAGTGGCTGGGGTCTGGGCATTGGGTGGAAATTGAACCCAGGCCTTCTGCATGGCAGGCAAGAAACCTGCCACTGCCCATAAATAAATAAATAAATAAATAAATAAATAGAGTTATAAAATATTGAGTTATGGTTTTGGGATGACTTTGTCCTGAATTTCTGGGTTTGCTTTGCAGAGTTTTCATCAGAAGCTTTAAGATGTTAGCTACCTTTAGGTGAAAGATGAAATGAAAAATGAAACTTTTAAACCTACCTCTGGACGTGTGGGCTTTGAAAAATCAAGTGGAGGCCTTGCTTTCACACCACAAAACTCACACCAGACAGTGTGGTCTCTAGTAGAGGGGGGCTGAAATAATTCAGATTACGTACATCTAATTAATTAAGACACTTAAATATTTTAATAAATTATTAAATAAAACAAATTATTAAAACCAAATTTTATTAGTGTTAATTTCAAATCAATTTAACAACTCAAATCAATCAACTGAGTGAATCATTTATTATTATTACTACATCAATGTACTACATCAACACATGTTTCACTGTGTTAAAGTACACAACGTGTGCTCTACCAGAAGACCGATTTTTCTCCATTCAGCCTCTCTTCTGTATCTTAGGACTCCATGGAAGCCGCTTTCTTCCGGTTCCTCCTCAATCTCCTCCATCTGCTCAACAAGACCAGCAGAGAAGTGAGAATCTTAACACCCACTGGCTACTTGACCGCACCCACAAGCACAATAAGTCCATGCAACGTCTCGATTGTGATGTCATTCGTGACGCTGGAGCGACGTTGTCACAGTGGCCGTTTAAGAAGAACTGGTCAAAACTTCCGCGACGACCCACGTGTTTTCCGAAAGAGGGGTTTTTAAGGTCAGCTGTGGGAGCTCTGCTCTTCCCATAAGGAATTCTAATATATATATATATAATATATATTTTAAAATACATTAAACATTTGATCAGTTGCATGTGTAAATATCTTTGATAATATACCAAAAAAAAATCCTTAACATAACGTATTACGTAATATATATTAGAGGGGAATTTTTATTTTTATTTTTATTTTATAAAAATTAAACTTTTATAATTAAAAAAAAATAATAATAAAAAATTATTAAAATTAAACTGATACTAACTGATGTGTAACTGATCGTTACACTTATTACTAGATTACTAAGTACTATCAATCAAACACTGTTGGGTAACATCTAATGTATTAATGATGTATATAAACGCTGATGCATTTTCAATTAATTTCCAGTAAAGAAAATAGTGCGCAGACACATTACACAGAAACACGTTTTATTTATTAGCAATTAAAGACACTACCGGTCGCGCAGGTAATGAAGGACGAAAGGCAGGTGGAACCGACTTGTTTATTTGCATTTTCAGTTAATTTTAACTTGCACACCCAGAAAGAGAGAAGTTCTCTCTCTCGTAACACAGAAAGACGCTGCTAAATAAACTTGATAATGACCCACAGGTGGAAAGTATTACGTGTTACCTGCCGGCTTTATGAAGAACTAGCAACAATAGATCAATTTAGGAAGAGAAAAAAAATTCTGGTTATATATTTAGCCTAATAATACAAATACATTTAAAATAAATAATACAGGATTTAATTGAACATCACGTTACTGCCTAGTTAGCTTATTCTAAAAAAAATAAATAAATAAATAACCCATTAAGATTTTATTTATTCCTTTTATTATTTTGTATAGATCTATTTATTCCATGTTTTATATGTAAATGATAATTCATTAAATGATTTCTGCTGATTTCTGCTGATTGAATATATATATATATATTGCTCACTTCACAAATTTTGACCCACCCTGTAAAAATCTAATGTCAGTAAGCACGTTGTGGTATAGTGGAAGTTATTATTATTATTATTATTTCTATCAATGTGGTGCTGTATGTATGGGCTTGGATCCTGTGGCTCTCAAAGCGTATTATGACAAAGGAAAAATGATGAAAAATTAATGTAGATAACAAACATACAGAATTATTCACAGAGCATGATAACATGTATTAGAATGAAGAGAATTTACATGGCCAATGTAGTAATGTATTGTATAGTGTAAGGTAAATTTCGTTACCAGACAACAAAAGTGACGTCTGCGTTGGTGACGTTATTCCATACTGTCTTGCCGCATTTGTTTATTCTCAAACAAGCTCGATTTGCAAATGACACCACCACTTATACTTGATATTTACAAATTATTTTCCTAGTTCGAAACGCCCAACCAATTTCATCTAACCAAACCAAGTTTGTAAAGCACTGAGAACTTGTCTTACGTCGAACTTCTAAACAATTAAATCACTCTCATATACTCCTCTTAAGAAACAGAACGTTTATCAACGATTCTAACTCATGCACTAAGTACTCTCTCACCTGATTCACGCTCAAAAGCGTAATACTCTCCAATCTAGTCAGAAACTATAGAAATGATCCTTGAAAGTAGCCTTATCCTGTGACTCTTAATAACACAAATATCCTTAAAATGGTGGATCTTAAATTTTACACATAAACAAACCTTTCTACACTCGAGTATTATTTTAGGTTATTTGTACTTGGGTCGAGCATCACCAAAAATCTGTTTTTTTGTACTGTTACTCAACTACATTCCCATTTATAAATTCATTTGTAATCTACATTATTATTTTACTCCGTGGAATTCACGACATCAGAGAATAAAATCAACCCACATGGTCGAACTGGAATTACAGCATGATCATCTGTCTTTTCTTTTCTTAATCTCTCCCCCTGCTTCTGTCGTTTCTTTTTATTTAGCTGCATTCTCACCTTCATTTCTTTCATTTCTTTTCCTTTTTCGTCATTACCTAATTTCTTTCCTTCGTGTCCGTCTCTGTCTATCCTTGTCTCCCCTACCTACTCACGTTTTCTTCTGTATTTATTTTCATATTTTCATCCTGCCTAGTCTGCAGCCTTTTTTGTCTACAAAAACATTCGGAATATTTTAAACAGATGGTTCCCAACTCTGGTCCTTTCCCTGTCCACATTTTTGTGCTTTCCCTTTCTACCGCACATTACTTTTCTATTCAGAAAAGAATGATAATTAGCTCATTAATTAAATTAGGTGTGGTGGAAGCAAAGGATCCAAAAAAAAAAAAAAAAAAAACAGAAAGTGTGGACGTCCTGGACCAGGGTTGAAAACCAATGTGTTACACAATACTCTTAGTTCCTTTAATTTCAGCAGCCAGGAAATTAGAGACTCTCATGAATAGACATATTTCAGTAACTTAATGTGGTTAATTCATTACAATGAATCTATTAAAACAATAAAGCTGCAATACGGGGTGATGGGGGAGGGGCACCGGGGCGCGACGGTCAAGTGAGTGGCCTGGAATCTGCACCTCATGAGAATATAAGTCTAATTGGTGTTTGTGTGGTTGCAATAACTGACACTGTGATTATAAAACTCAATGTAGATCAATTTAGTAAATTATATTGACTTTTTTATTCATAATAGTACATAAATGCTACATACATTTTTACACATCACTTACACGGCTAAACATGTCATGTGAATATGAAAAAAATATACGAGACATATTCAGATCAAACATCTGAAAAAGGCATAAAACTCACTGTTAGTTGTTGGTTTATTTTCACTTTGCTATTTCACTTTTATTTCTCTTACTTGTATTATATTTATTTATAACTAATAAGCACACAGTACATAAACTAGTATCACATAATTGCTTAACAATTTTCAAACGCATAAACATCAAATAAACGAACAAAAAAACCTAACCCTTCTTTCAAAAATGTAGCAAATCACTCTCGATCATGTACTCTTTTTTCTGCTGTCTTGCAAAAGACAGAGAACATTCATTAACAATTAAGGCAACACATCATCGCGATTATAGAAACTTAAATCGCTCCGGCATTTTCTAGTTTAAAAACTACAGAAATGATCCCTGAAAATATAGTCTTACCTTTAAGCCATTCAAACACTCAGTGACCCCATATAACATAGAAATCCTGACAACATATTGATATTTGCAATGTTTTATATTTATTTAGATAATATAATCCTTTATCCTGGTTCGTTTGCTTAACCTTTACATTTTAGTTAGTTACCGTTTCTCCTTTTCTTTGGCGTGGGTTTTTTTTTTTTTTTTTTTTTTTTGAGAAAGGCACGAGATGATTTCATTTAACAATGAAATGTAACGAGATAAACTTTTCGGGTGCCACGTATGATTGAGCTAATTTAGTAAGCTGGAACTTACTATATCCCCACAAAAGAACATCCAGCATTGTCGCTTAAAAAATATTTCCTAAACCGACGTTACCCGAGATTCTCATAATACAAGGTTTATTCATGTTCTTTTGCCTCACAACTTTCACTTAACACAATTAATATTTACAGATCTGCTTTCCACGTATTTTATTTCTAAGCAAATTTCTTACGCAAGCTTTTGAATTGCAATAACTTTATACGCTTTTGTTGTAACGCTCGAAAAAGAATGAAATCACTCAAGATTGATTAACAAAAGCTTTCATTCACAATGAGCTTGAAAAATATTTACAATCACCACTCTGATCATGCACTCTTTCTCGTCTATCTTAAAAAAAAAAACTGAGAAATTTCAACAATGCTTAGCTAAAACAAAAAGATTCTGTTTTAACCTAGGTTTATATTCAACATCATATAATAAAACCTGATTCATAAGCAAACAAATCCATAATAACTCATCTTTGGGATTAGAAAGACGTAATACTTTCCAATCGCATCTCCTCGTTATAAACTATAGAAATTATTTCTGAAAGCATGGCCATCCACTGAAACCCGGTGACCCAAAATAACACAGAATTTTAGATTCTATACATAATACAAACAGCTACACAGCAATCCGCATAGCTATGCTAAAGACAAAAACTACCCTTACTACAGCAAAGTATTACTAGGTTTACTATGTCAGTTTTTAAGTTACTTAACTACATTTTAGGAGAAAAAAAAAATAAAAACTATAATTTCAAATCTTACATTTTAAATTAGTAATACAGTGTCCACTTTTAAAAATACAAATCTCATAAGTTTTTAATTTATTTATCTTTTCTAGCCAATTAGCCATGTGCACTTTTTTTTTTTTTTTTTTTTTTTTTTGAGAAAGGCACGAGATGATTTCATTTAACAATGAAATGTAACGAGATAAACTTTTCGGGTGCCACGTATGATTGAGCTAACGTGGTGAGCACTAAGTACCTCTCATCCCTCCCCTCTGAGAGAGCTCGGCCAATCAGCTCTCTCTAGACCTCCGGCTGCGAGAGGTTACAGGACTCGAACTAGCGATCTCCGGGTGATAGGACGAGCGCTTTTTTACCACTGCGCCACTCGGAGGCCTAGCCATGTGCACTTTAAACAATTATTGATATTTTATTAATAAAGCATGAAAAAGAAAAATCGGCAAAAGTGTCGCCATCACACGTATATGTGAGTCTTCTACAAACTGCAACGACATTAGCATCACACAAATGTAAGGACTTTGTCTGGTGTAGCATTATACTGTACTTTATCTGTGGCACATTATAATTATTATAATTTTTATATTCATAATTAATGCCAATAATACAATATATTTTTCACACTGTTGAGTCAATGTTGCAGTCTTCTGCTTTAAATTCATGATCAATTGCTTCCTAATGTTCTTCATTTTCTTATTTATTTCTTATTTCATTAGAAATTCAGATCAGAATTATTATGAATGGTGTGAAGTTTACACCTGTGGTTTTAGAGATGTTACATTTTCTGTTCCACTTGTCGTACATGGTTTTATGGTAGTGCATTTTTACCAAACTAACAGACTTTATGTTGGACTGTTTCATCAACATCACCACTGTGTACCAACACAGTGACTGTCCTGTAAATAAATGCATGTAAAATAAATGTAAGTAAATGCATTTATTTATTTATTTATTTATTTATTTATTTAATTTGTTTAGTTTCGTTACAGTTATTGTTAAATAATAGTAAAGGTTTAATTATCTAATTGTTTGTTGATAGTTGTCGCCCCCTAATGGGCACCTTGATAATTACATATTGTAGAGTTAACATGTGACTAATCAGATGACCAATAAGGAAGCTAGAGTTTTCCATGATGTGCAGCTATGTGCTGCAGTAAATAAGCAACAATCTGCATTCATCCTTGGCCTTTGGTAGCTTTGTCGGTATGTTTTTTTTATACATGTATCATTCATGGCAATTGATTACTTATTGGATTCGTAATTCTTACATATATTTGTTTATATCAGCTTTATTATTCCTCAATATTTTTTTTATTACCTCGTCCTAATTAAAAGTTGGAAAGAGACATACAGTGTCTGTCATTTTAAGGGTGTGGTTTAACTCGCTGTCAGTATATTCAGAGGACATATATAGAACAGTACTTATTTCTGCATTTTTTAAGTGCTATTATTTGTGGTAAAACGGGGTTTATGGCAACGCATTAAGAATGATTAAACTTCTCAAAGTTAGGATGAAAAGCGCGAAATTCTTTAGCCATAGAAGCTGCCACATTTCTGCACGTCATTTCTGTGCACAACAATTGATGAATCCCACCCAATATATTAAATAGATACATTTAATTACTCAACAATATAAATACAAAAAAAATCCGTTGCGATATACGAATTGTAAGAATAGATTTTATGTTTTATCTTTCATACCCTATAGATTAATTATCACTCTGATCATGTATTCTTTCTTAACTGTCTTAGAAAGGCAGAAAACACTCATCAATGATAATAGTCCATACGAATAGCATCAACTATAATCCGATTCATGCTCAAAAAAAACATCGCAACTCTTCACTGTGATTAGGGAAACTTAACACTTTCTAATCACATTTCCTAGTTAAAAAAATATAGAAATGATCCCTAAAAATATAGCACAGGCTTCGTCTAGTGGTTGACTGAGGTACTACAGGATCTAATGACTACGCGGAAGTAAGTTATGCGTATGGATGCAAAGCATCATGGGAATTTAATTTTAACCTTATATAAAGTGCATTTTCACTTTAATTAAAAATGTAAATCCATGTAATGTTTGCGTAATAGTAATCTACGTCGATTGCTATAAATTCTTACATGTTATTTTTAATTACATGAAATCTACCGTTTTCATGATCTGTGTAGTGTCTGAAGTGCCCGCCTGTCTGTGCTGAAGAAAAGTTAAGACTATACTTTCAGGGATCATTTCTATAGTTTCTAACTAGGAAATGTGATTAGAAAGTGTTACGTCTCCCTTATCACGATGATGAGCTTTGATGTATTCCTCTGAGCGTGAAGCGGATTGTAGCTAGTGCTTTTTGCATGCGCTATGATCATTGATGAACGTTCTCTGTCTTTTAAAGGCAGTAGAGGAGGAGTACATGATCAGAGTGATTATGGATATGCGGTCAAAAGTAAGATGTTTGAGTTATGAGATTAGTACATAGTTCTTTGGAGTTTTTTTTTTAAATTATGGTTTATCTTTTAAGTTACAGATGAACCGTATCTGTAAGCTGCCTTTTTTTAGGTTAATGTAAGGGTGAATGGCCGAAGCAGAATAAATGTTTTTTATATTAGAAAATAACGGAAGCAAACACACTTCTCCGTAGTTATTGAGAAATGCGGAACCTTTATTATAGCTCACGGTTTCTACTGAGCGGTTTTAATGTAACACGTGAGTACGGAAAATTATAGTTTTGTAGAGATCAAGAAATTTCCGTGCGTTTTCTATTCAGATCCTTATCGCGGTTCTTCCATAGGTCTACTATACATATATTACATATATTTTGCATCGGTATGATTTCTGCTAGACGCTCAATAGAGAAAGTGTGTATCAGCGTAAGGCGTTATTTGTTGTTATAAAGAGCCACAAAACTGAAGTCTCAATTAGCATGAATTTTGCTTATTTACTGAGTTAATTCTTGTGAACAAATATTTAATAACATCATATTATTCAGTAGAATTAAATTTTGTAAATAGTTAAGATTGTTGAAATGCCATTTTGTGTACTTCCCCATCACAGTCTTTTCCTGTGCTCCAGTTCAGAACACAGAGCTTTCACTTACAAATACTAAAAACAAGTGTATCGTTAAATACTGTTAATTAATCATCAAAAAAGGGGGAGGGGGGAACCTACCAGTTAGAGAACATGTTAGTAAATGAATGAATACATAAATAGTGAGACACTGTCAACTAGTCTGCTTGATATGTTTGGAAATTAGTAAAATATAGTAAAGCATAAATTATATGTAATATAAGTGTGATATAATATAAAGGCCACTGGTGGCTCAGTGCCACACGAAAGGCCCGGGTTTATTTTCCAGTCAGTACCCAAACCCCAGCCACTCGAGGCAGTGCGTAGTGCATAGCATATAGAAAATGGGAGGGTTGCGTCAGGAAGGACATTCGGCATAAAACATACCAAGCTTGTATGTGGCGACCCCTTGCCAGTACACCACTACCAACAACAACATAAGTGTAATATAATATAATATAATATAATGTGATAGTACACCAATGTAGTGGCATATATAGCATACCAATATAAAATTACTTGCTTCAAAATACAGTAAGTTGAGATATTAGTGAATTATATTAAATGTTGTGATTCTGAGTAATAAAAAATACAGTAGTTTATACAGTATATAATGCAGATAATATAAACCTTTGAAAAAAAAATGCCTCATTAAAATCACTTGTACAAAGCAAACATTATAGCATTTCCTTAAAAAATGCATAAAGAAATAAATAATAAATAAATTTTACAGTTTACCTGTGTTTCTTTACAGGCCAGTCTTGCTGCACCAATACAGCGGTGATGTTGACGTATCACAGCAACAGGCCAAGGGGACCAAGTCTACGTCTAAAATGTCTATTGGTAAAAATCATGCACTGTCATCTAATCATGCAGGACATGTGAAACAGGTCAAATATCTAAAACCACATGTGTAAACTTCGAACAAGCCATAATAATTCAGATATGAATTTCTAATGTTTCTATAAGAAAAGGAAGCACGTTAGGAAGCAACTTGAATCGTGAATTGAAAGCAGAAGATTGCATGTTGCATCTGCCACTTTAAGAACGTTGTCTCAGTGGGTTCATGTGATCACTTAGGCAGAGGGCACAGGGGAAGAGAGAGTGCTGAAAGAAAAAAAAAACATGTTCTGCTGTAGCTTGATCTTGAAATGATTTGAAACTTGAAAATATGATTTAAACTACATATTCCCAGCGTGGTGAGAAATGTTTTTGTTGCTTAAGTAATTTGATGTTTCTAATATAATGCTATGTATATTAGTATTTGCGATAAGCATCATAGTGCCTAAACAAATAATAGTATATGCTTGTTTTTGCTGTTTGTGTAGACATAGACTGAATGTTACTTCTTGAAATACTTGTGCAATATATGTTACATTTAGTTAATGGACGAAGTTTAAAGCAAGTTTGTTACATGAAGACCTTTCTAGAAATCCACATTATCACGTGATAATGCTTAGTGCAATATGTGATTTGTGAATTGCTAAATATTAATTGTTGGTCTCCTGTTTGCAGTTTGACCGCACATATGCACATATAAATGTACACTGATTCTAAACTACAATAACAACTTCCAGATGTGTATGATATGAATTCTGCGCTAATGGAATAAAGACAAAATCAAGTTCCTAATTAATGTTATCATTTCAGGAGTAACAATGCAATATTGACTCATCAGGTTGAAAACATATATTATTAGCATTAATTATAGATATGAAAATTGTTATTGATTATAATGTGCCCCAAATAAAGGGAAGTGCAATGTTGCAGCAGACAAAGTCTATTCAATTATATGATGTGTTTTGAAGGAGGCTCGTGTATGGGTGTGATGGTCAGATATGCAGATACATTTGTCCATCTTGTGAACGTTAGTATGTATTCTTTTCATGCTTTATTAATAAAATGTAAAAAAAAAAAAAAAAAAAAAAGTAAAATGCCGATGGCCGATTGGCAGGAGAAAAACAACTGAAAATCTCCTGATATTTGCATTTCAAAATGTGCACTGTGTAGTACTAGTGAATTTAAAATCCACCATTTTCAGGATGTCTGTGTTATTTGGGTCCACTGAGTGTCTGAAGGTGGAAAAGATAAGACAGACTATACTTTCAGGGATCATTTCTATAGTATTTAACTAGGAAATGTGAGTGGAAAGTGTTACGTCTCTCTAATCACGATGATGAGTCACGATGTACTTTTCTAAGCATGAGTCAGATTAGAGCTGGTGCTTTCTGTATGAGCTTTAATCACTGATGACTGTTCTTTTGTCTTTTGGAAGACAGCAGATGAAGAGTACATGATCAGAGTGATCTTGGTTATATTGGTTGAAAAGCAGGTTGCAGTAGTATTTAAGGTAAAGAGTTTGTAATTTGATTGCTGCATTTTAGCTTGTTTATTTCGAGATCTGTTAGATTATTGGGTAAACCAACACATAATATATTTGGTTTTAACTGTAAGAGAATTGTTAGAATTAATCAGTGTTACACAAGTTTACACAATTCTCTCTGTCTCTGACTGGTTTGACTGTGGAGTTGTATAAATTTTTCTTCATCTTACAGAATATTAGGAGACATCCAACTCTTGTGATCTTCTTTGGCCTTGGCTTTCAGCTGAAAAGACGTGTAACTTATGTGATCACCTACAGTGTGATTGAGCTCTCTAATATTTTGGTTCCCAAAAAGAAACAAATGCATACATTACATCATCATCATCATCATCCTAACCTTATTATTCTTATCCTCTTGTATAATACTTTGTTTAGTGATCGTACTATCTTGAGTATTTTCTGTAATCTACAGAAAACATGTTATTATACTACATTATATTACATAATAGAATATTCATTCATTATCTAGACCTACATATTTAACAATAATAAATTACATTATATGATTAGAAATCAACCCATAAACTCACTGTTCCAACTGAGCAATCTGATTGGACTACTGGAATATTTAACTATATGAATCACTTCACATCCCAGGTGCTCTCCAATTGGCGCATACTGTACACTGTCGGTCACCAGCATGGGTGACATTAGGTCTGTATGGTCTGCCATACTGAGGAGAGAGAAACTGACTGCCAAATACTACACTCAAAACCAGTCACAGGACTTCATCATACACAACACATTGTCTCATTAATAATTGATTCTAATTTGTTCTGTGAATGTCTTTGAACTACCTTTTTATCTTTATTTACAGCTACAAAGCTAGCTAATGTCTAACACAAGGCTGAATCCCAAATTGTTTTCTAGCCCCCAAACAAGGGGCTTACTTTGTGTGACTGAGAATGGATTATGCAAGCTAGAATGTAACGGGACTGAGATTTTAAAGCGGAATAAGCGGAAATGAGATTTACAGGCCTGTCCAATGTTTTAGTTTTCTCAAATTTTCGCTACATACTAACGCTAAGAGTTGAAAACTACTTTCACCTGTGTTACTTACACTAACTGTCAGTCGCCAACTGTCAATCACCAGCAATGCCAGTCACGGTTAGGATATGTTTTGGTGGAGCAAAATAATTGTTTAAATAAAGAAACAAATCACAATCTGTTTATAATAACTGGTGTTTACTGAACTGAACTGAACTGTACTAAAAACAATAGGAGGAGGCAGAAGTAATATGCAAGTAACTAAAACCCACCATTTTCAGGATCTGTGTTATTTGAAAGATCTGTCTGTCTGTGCAGTTGATAACTAAGCCTATACTTTTTGGAACCACTTCTATAATTTTTAACTAAAGAAAATATGATTAGAAAGTGGTATGTCTCCCTAATCGTGATCATGAGTTGTGATGTACTCTTCTGAAGGTGAATCAGGTTACAGCTGTGGTGCATGTGCTGTAATCATGGATGAATTTTCTCTGGCTTTTTAGAGTGATTGATTATATAGTAAAAAATAGGTTATAAAGGACTTCTTTTTAACATATTTTATCTGTATAAATTTTGCTTTATAAGAGTTGTTAAGAAATGTATTAAATCATCCAAAAAAAGCTTGGTTGCATGACCTTTCAATAAAATATGATTTTTGCAACACAAAGAAATGAAATAAAATAATAATAATAATAATAATAAAAACACAAAGACATATTTTGAGATGGGCAGGTGTCCAAGTAGATTTTTATTTCAGTGCTAGTCTGGGGTCACATGACCATGGAAGGTACTAAAGCAATAGTGATAAAAAAAATTAAAATTAATTAATATGAACTATGCATTAATTCAAATATTAATAATTAATTACAAATAGCCACATGTAATGACACATGGCATATGTATATTTAAGAAGAAATTAGAAAAATCAGGGCACATAGCCTGTACCACATTTCATTCTACAGAAACTTGTCAACAGTCCTGGTCAAGAGCTTCCACTGATTAAATTCTACAGTTCGGAGCACCTTCTAATGCCACCATAGTTTAAATCACTTTTGTAATATTAAACATGAAACACGTGCTCTCAGAAAAGTGACTGAAGCAAAAACTCTTAGACCTTGATTTTCATGTAATGTGTATACATAAATATGGCTGCTTATATATATATTTTTTTTAATGAAAAATGCACTGCCATGCTACATCTGAAACTATCAGAGAAGGCAGAAGTACAAGCTCAAGTACTTGCCTACAGTGTACTCCACTACAAGCAGAGATACTCCTTCAATGTTTTTATTCAAGTAGAAATTCTATGTACAAAAGTACAAGTACTTCACAAAGAAATGGATTTTTCTGAATATCTCTCTGAACAAGTTACTGATAAACGGTATTTTAAGGTATTTTAACTAAACAGAAATAGGTGGCTAATGGGGTGGCACAGTGGCTTTGTGATTAACGCTGTTGCTGCCAGGCTAATTGGCATTCCCAAATTGCCCGTAGCATGTGCACTAGTACCCCGTCCAGGGTGTACCTGACAGATTTTTACATTAAATAAACATTAAATTACATTATACAGTACATACATTTCAGGGGCTAGATTCAGTGCTCAGTTGTCCTAATTTGTCTTATTTCCTAAAACAAACAAAATAAATCCCTAAATTCCTTACCATTGTCACTCTTAAATACATTCCAAATTCCAAAAAGAATTTTGGACAGTATGAAAATTGGAAAGAAAACCAAAAAGTTCCAACTTTTTTTTGGAGGATGTGGCAGGCACAAGATTTGAAATGAGTGCATATTTTCAACAAACAATTAAACTCACATGGTAAATCATTAAATCACATGTAGTTGTAGTGTTTTTAATATAGTGAGGTGTAAGGTGAGGAACCTTTTTGTTTTTATTGCCAATTTTCATTCCGTCTCAACACTGTCCAATCATGTCTTTTAGTAAGAAACTATAGAAACAAACCATCATGTTGTCTTCATCCTAAAAAAAACCCCTAAAAGTCATTTCAAATAATCTTCTGTTCTTAACTACTTATTAGTCATTTTGTCATCTTTACTATGTAAATGTTGTCTTTTATGCTGGTTGTGGTCTTAGTCAAGAATGATTCACAACATGAGGATGTGTGGTTAAATTACGTTCATAGTATTTTCAGAGTGGAACCAATATTCTCCAGTCAAGGGGAAGTCGGGGTTTACTTGTGTGTGACACCATCTACTTCCCATGTGAGAGTTGTTGTTGTGATGGGAATATTTTGAGCTACATTATACATTTGAGCTATATTTTGATACATTGTTGTGCAATATATTTCCGTGAAGACATGTATGGAGTGACGATTTAGTTCATTTTTCTCTCTTCAAGTTATTGCGGCCAACAAGGTATGTAATATTTTTATTTTATTGCCTAAAGTTAACACATGCAAACTTAAACTTAATGCATACTAGCGGACCTCACACAGGAGCAGTGTGATGGTTCATCTGCATTTAAGTGAATGTAAATAAATATTCTGATTTATTTTGTGATTAGCACCTCATTGTTTTGAAGTTGGGTAATAATCAAGCTATTTGAGTTGTGAATATTTATTTTTATTGATAATTCCTATGTTAATGTTTGTGTTATATCACATATGTATTTTATTTATTTTTATCTTATTGGTTTTATTTTTGTTATCTAGTTCTCACAGCGTATTGAAGGTATATTGAAGACATGTTGAAGGCATGTTAATGTATGTACATGCAATAAATGCCAGTGACCAAACAGAGAACGCCTTGTGTCCATGATTTGACTGGAGAGCTACATACTTGTCTAAAGCAAACACTAGTATGGTGTGACACATTTTAATGAAAAAAAAAATGCTACTTTACTTGTTGTTGATCATGTGAGCAAAGATGTTGATTCAAAAATAAAAATGTATTCATAAAATGAAGACTACAGGAGGTTCCAGAGTTTTTTCCTTACACTGATAGAATAGGCGTACAATTAGTTTTCAGGAGTCACAGTCTCAATCTAAACCATAGAGAACAATCTAAGCCCTGAGAACAGACCCCTCACTGTGCTTCCTTTTGCCTTATGTGGTAACACCTTCCATATCCTGTATCCAGATGAATATGCATCCAAAAGCTCTTGTCTTGTCTCCTCTATGCCCCCAGAACTACAAGACCAAACAGGAATTTGCAAAGCATAATTTTATTCAACTGATGAACCCTGTCAGCTGTGAAGCAAGGCTTCTGTTGCTCACAAAATATGGCAATATTTAATTAATGACGGAGGATTGTTTATTTAATATGATGAAAACCATGTATATTAAACATTATAAACTTAATTTACAAATAACAATATGTATAGCATCATATCCAGTAATTGGATTATTGCAGAATTTTAGTTATATTTTATATTACCAGGTAAAAGTGCAGCTGCATGTTTGATATTCAGATGCATTCTTTGCTACACAGACAATAATAGTCACAAAAACAGGATTTTAAAAATGAGTCATTAGACTCAGTGAGTCTGACGTAATGCTTAGATAGTTTCATTAAGTCAAGTCAAGTCAAGTCAATTTTATTTATATAGCGCTTTTAACAATTGACATTGTCGCAAAGCAGCTTTACACAATTAAGCTTTAAGGCCTTTTAGTTTCCAGGAAGGACCAACAGAGACAAACCACAATAACCACTAACCACAACTGCTAAAGGCACACACACACACACACACACACACACATTTTAAAGTTCTATCTTTGTGACCAGAAGGTATCAGGATACTACAAGGCCTGATAAAATACATCCCGTCTGAAAGACACATGTTTAAATGGCTATTAGAGGTTTCCATACATGTGATGTGTTTCAGTATAATTATTGTTTGTGTATAAATATTCAATGAACATATGCACATTTCATCCTGGGCTAAACACTATGCCATGGAAAACTGTCAAAGGATTTTAAATGAAATTTAATTAACCCTTATGAAAATAGCATTCAAATTCTGATAAAGAAGTGGAAAATTATGGGTTCAGCTACAACTTTTAGAAAAAATTGTTCAAGATGCAAAGAAATCCCCACAATAATAAGCAGGTACTTAAACAAGAATGGGCTGTATGGCTGTATGACCACCAATGCCGCAAAGCAGCCCACTTACATCATAGAGTGACAGCACGGACAAGCCTCAGAAGTCATTTGAATTAATGAAACATTTTTGGCCACGACCATAAATAATATGCTTGGAAAGGATTCAACAAGGTGTTTGATGAGAAGTACACCATTTCTACTGTGACATATGGAGCTGGATCTGTGATGTCCTGGGGTGTGTTAGCTGCAGTGAAACTTACTTAAAATAAAATGTTCTGGAGTGGTCTTCAGAATGTCACTCATTCCACTGTAGGATAAGCACTACAGGCAATTTGGAAATGCCAGTTTGCCTAATCTGCATGTCCAACAGGACACCCACCAAGCAGTTATTAATGAGGAGAAAATACAATGTAGACAACAGTAAAGTTTGGGTCTCAGGAGGTTAAAGTTGTATGTGAATCCCATTAAAGCAACATAAATGACTACTGTTTCCTTTAAAGAATGATAAACACCTTAACAAATCACATATGTAAACTGTCCACAATTCATAAAAGTGACATGCAAATGTGGAAGGTGTTTTTTTCTGAGGATGAATAAATCCAGATGCTAAATACAAGAAATTAAATGCTATTTGAAATTTTAAAGAGTTTAAAATGAAGCCAGTAGTTCATTCATTTAATTTATTGATTAAACCCTCTGGGGCATTGGTGGCTCAGTGGTAGGTTTCTCAACTCCCATACAGAAGGCCCAGGTTTAACTCCCACCCAAACCCAAGCCACTAGATGCATTGCTGCTCCCAAGCCTAGAAAAAAATGGGAGGGTTTTGTCAGGAAGTGCATCAGGCCTAAAACCTGTGACAAGTTGCATGCAGGTCTATGGTTCGCTGTGGCGACCCCACAACACACGCACACATGCACATACAAATCACTCAGATAAACTCAATCACCTTAATAAGACTGGGACTGAAGAGTTAAACTCACATGCACAAACAACCAAGGGAACTTTGGGAACACACAATTTAATTTCTCATTTGCATCTAAATGTTCTGAGAAAAACAGTTTCACACTGTGGGAGTTTATTAAATGAACAGACATGTCACTTATTTTTACTTTAGTGAAATGGAATTCCATAAAGGAAAAAAAAAACAATAATGATACTATTATTGTTCACACGCATGTATTCACAAACACACTCATATATCATACATCACAAATTTTAACACTCACACACTCACATCTCTGTCTCACATGCCCACAAGCAGAAACACACACATTCACACACACTAATAAGTCACATGTCTCACACACACATCACACACATACTAACACACACATCACAAATGTTAACACACAGACTCACACACCACACACACAAACATGCACAAACACATTTACTCGTCACACACAAACACACATATCTCTCTCACTCTCACACACACATTAACCCTCACACGCATGAACGCACTCAACAAATATTTAGGGCCCAAACTGAAATTAGCCTGTAGAGTGTGTGATGTGTGCAAGTTGTGCGATGTCCCCGGGGTGGTGATGACGCAGGGTGCTTGGGCCCGTCATTGGTGCTTGCAACTATATTTTAACATTTTATTATACTTGGATAACAGGGCTGGTTAAAATAAACAATAATGTGTGTCAATTAAAAATAATAATAATAATTTTGTAAAAAATATAATTTACTCATTTGTTGGTTTGATTGTTGTTTACTTATTTTATTAATGGTAACATAAACATTCATGATCATTCTGATCATGTACTTTTCGTCCCAAGCTTCACAAGAAACAGCATTCATCAATTATTATGACACATAAAACACTGGCTATAATCTGATTCATACTCAGAAGAGTACATCATTACTCATGATCATGATTAAGGAGACGGAACATTTTTCAATCACATTCAGATTCTACCGTACACATTCATACAATTGCAAAGCAATCCATATATTCTCACTCATCATCTACTGCTGCTTTACCCTGTATTCAGGGTCATGGGGGAGCCCTGGAGATTATCTAAGGACCTTAGGACACAAGGCAGGTTGCTATAGCAAGCAACACAGGGAAATTATGCTAAAACAAAACTGTGCATTATTACAATAAAATGTTATTTTAGACAACTCAAAATTCATCAGTTATTTCTCTATATAGGACAGTTAAACATTTTAAATACTAAGAAAATGTAAAACGAAAAAAAAAAAAACATAAAATAATCTATACTTAAATACTAAAATACAAAAAAGTCAATTAAAAGCAGAAAACAACTTCCTCACATAAAATTAATACTGCTTTTCACCTTAAATCAAGCTAATCACTCTGAACATGTGTTCTACCTCTAACGTTTCATAAGAAACAAAGAACGTTCATCAATAATTACAGTCTACGCACGAAGCGTTAACTATAACCCGATTCACGCTCAGAAAAACACATCGTGACTCGTCATCGTGATTAGAGAGACGTATCACTTTCCAATCACATTTCCTAGTCAGAAACTATAGAAATGATCCCTGAAAGTATAGTCTTAATTTCCCACCACGTCACACACCGGGACACTTCACATACCACACAGTTCCTAAAGATGGTAGATTTTAAAAGTTTAAGATACTATACAAAAATGGACAGGAATCCACACAGACTTCTCCTTAAACAAGAAGTACTGGAAAATGCATTTTTAGTTAAAGCGGAAAATTGCTTTTTATACGATTTTTTAAATATATATAAATGAACATTCCCATCATGCTTTGCGCCGACAAGCATGAGCTACTTCCGCATCGTCGTTGGTCCCGCAGAAACGGGACCGTGTAATATTTTCATTAGACGCTAGATGGAGACAGTGATAAAGTAACGTGACGACATTTTCAGGCTCACTGAGGTTTTTATATCTGGTTTACTATTTGTTATAAAACACACACACACACACACACAAATATTTATAAAAACCTGTTTTCAGTTTGCAGATAGATTGCTAGCTAGATTGTTAGATACACGTGTGATTCTAGGATTTTCAGTTAAGAGGGTGGCGGTATATGTTTATATGTTTAACACATATTTGGCTTGTTCAGAATCAGTACTCAAATTAGTTGAAATAAACTGTGTGGGTGCCAATAATGCCAAACATTTATCTGTTAGTCCTTTGACAATACTGCTGCTTTTTGTTGGAAACTGGCAGACATAAAAATGTCATTTTATCAAATGTTTAAGTGATCTCTGATCACAATCATTCACAATTTTCTATAACCATATTTCTTCCTTGAACCTTCTACACCAATATCCTCCCAGGTTTTTGTATTAAACTAGACATTTCTATTTTAGTAGTTTCAGGAATGTTAGTTGTTTTCTTTGCTTGATGCAGACTTATAATTTGGCCATTCTGAAACAGAATAACATCTTTGTCACAACCACAGGTATGTCTTCTGACATGGTTGTTTACATAGACACACTGTTTTGGATTTATTTATGATAAGTCTCACTTGTCACTTGTGACACAGCTGTTAAATCACAATTATGTGATTAGGCGTGTCTGTATTCTTCTTCTGCTTCTTTGTTGTTTAACAGTAGTTGGAATCCAATAGGTTGGTTACATTACTACCACTTGGAGGTCTTATTCTCTCTTACCTTCCTGGCCTCTTACAGCTTTTTTTTTTCAGACTAGCCTTCCGTAAAGTGTCTAATGCATCTTTACCTAATACTGTCTTGACTTGTCCTATGTGTTGAACTCTTTGTATGCTTTATCCGGTACTTCCACGCATTCTTTCTTTCCGACATGTTTTTGCTCTCAGTACCACTCTGCATGTAGGTGTAGTTCTGTAGGTTGACTGATCGCCACCTATAGATCTCAGCTTCCCTGTCTTTTAAAGCCGACTTTACAGTCTAGTCTTTCTCAAAACAACATAAAATGGTTCCTTCCCTGATCAGTGACTCTTCAGAAAAGACTCTTAACACTGCCTTCTACTATCCCTAGTTCTTGGAGCTGTGGCATTATATCTAGTCTTTCCTGTACAGATTTCCTGCATGAGAGCAGAACATGCTCAACAGT
Organism: Clarias macrocephalus; assembly: GCA_011419295.1. Taxonomy (NCBI): domain Eukaryota; kingdom Metazoa; phylum Chordata; class Actinopteri; order Siluriformes; family Clariidae; genus Clarias; species Clarias macrocephalus. Next base: position 21,679 of record JAAGKR010005185.1, on the reverse strand, counting down.
CTCACTTTCATGGCATTCCTGACAGAGTCCTGTTGGGTGTTTTCCCACTATGAATAGTGCTATTAAGGTTGCTGTGCCTAATATTTAGTCTGCTAATTAATGCTTCCTCTTCGATTTCCCCTCCTTATCACATCTAATTAGTCCTGTATTTGAATGCAAATGTCTTATTTTTGGCTCATTATCCAACATCTGTTGCCATTGTTGTTTTGCCTTTCTCCACATTCTTCTCAGAAAATTTGATAGTGACCTCAAAATCCTGTAAACTATTAGGGTTAAGTTGGTTGTTTTTAGGGTTAAAGTAAGAACAGGGTGAAGTTGAGGACATAAAAACCATCATGGCATCTCACCCCATTACCTTGGATAACATGCCCGCGCATTTACAAACTCACAGACTATAACGGTTGATGCGATACGTTAGCAACGCCAGGTAGAAATTTCAAGCAAAAACGTTGAAAAAAAAAAAACTATGCACAACTGCTCAAAAACGGCACCACTATTACGCACACTTCGTAAACCACTTTTTAGGTGCATAAAGTACGCTTTTGTCTTTTAATTTCCACCACGTTTAGCGACAACAGCTTACCTTACCAAACGCACTCGGCTAAAGATCCGCTTGTAAACAAATGGACTATTGGCGCCCTCTAGCGAATAAACTGGAATATAACCGCAACGTAGCAGTTTTTTTTTATTATTTTTTTTACTGTACTGCAACCTTTAAACTTATAATTACAGTTTGTTACAAGTTAAATAATTATACAACTATTGGCTTTCAGTTAATTCATGAAAATTGTACACGTTTAATTTTTTAAATATTAAGCAGTAATACATCTGGCTTAAAACCTCGATATGTCACAAATCTAATATAGCGGTGAATTAATCTAGTCTTGCTTGATTTAATCTTAGTTTCATGTATCTTAAATTAAGGTTAATTGTATGAGTTTTTACTGAGCTCTGACCACTGAAGTATGAGCACATTAATATAAATAACGTAAAACAAAAGTACTTTAAAATGATAGGAAATAAGTCATGAAATAAATGTTGGTATATTAAGGACATGCTTTTGTTGCATGTTGTTATTGGGACTGTTTTCATAATGGAAATAACCTTACAAAAATTAAGCAGCATACACAGTATCGTGTGTAAAGTTTACTTAATTAAGCTCAAGCCTGCTGGTTTTGCTAGTAAGTCTGCCTTTGAACAAAGTCCACATGTTCATCCTTTCATGAAGTCATGTCCATTCCATGTATCACACATTTAAAAATTCATCAAAAGTGGCATGTGCAAATCATGGTACAGCACAAAAACTGTGCAAACATGATGTGTGCAAATCCGGTGATATAAACATAAGCCCATGTAATGCTTCACAAAAAAATGCGTTTACACTGGACTGGGTGCCAATCCACTGCAGGGCATACTATGGTAATTTGGGAACACAAATTAAACTAATCTGAATGCCCTTGGGAGGAAACTTCACACTGCAAGAACTGAACCCTCAACATTGGAGGCACACAGTGCTAACTACTAGGCAAACCTGCTGCCATGTCAGTATTAAGGGTCTTTATCAGTCTCGGTTGAGTTGCATTGAACTGGCATCTGTATCTATATTTCAGTACATTAGGTGGCGGTGACAGAGTATACAGTAAGGTGGCACGGGGCTTAGTGTGATTACCACTGTTGCCTTGCGCCTTCCACCTCAGGATGTGTGTTCGTGAAGTTTGCATGTTCTTCCTGTGCTTGGTCTCCTCAAGGTACTCCGGTTTCCGCTCACAGTTGAACAACATGCAGATTAGGCTTACTGGTGTTCCCTAATCGTGTGTGAAAGTGCCTGAGAATGTTGGCCGGAGGTTGTACAATGGTTGTAAAAATTAAATGCAATGGTCACCACTGGCCTCCACAGTGGTTTGTAGATAGACAGATTCACAGAGCATAAATACAGATCAAAAACTTTTATTTAGAAACCAAGCGCAATGGAAATAAAGCTTCAAATCTCAGATTTCAAATTTCAAATAAAAGCATGGTGGAAAATGAAAAGTAAGATTTACAATAGAAAATATAATTGGGGATACATCAAAGGAAATAAACAGATACAATTTAAAATACTTTAAACGACCTTGACATTGTATTTAAGAATTCACACTTTTTTTTTTACGTGCAATTTGGCTCAAGTTTGTTTTCTTCTTTATCTCCTGGTCCACACTCCAATCCGGTAGATGGCGGTATGGCACCTCAAACACTGGACGTCAACCGTTCAGCAAAAAACTAACGGAACTGTTGCTAGAAAGCGGGCAGTGGGGTTTTTCTCCCCTTCAGATGGGGACGTCGCGTGTTGAGCTTCGGTCCTCGCTCAGTGTAAAGGCGGAGAAATGGCTGGTGTTGTTCCTACTAGACACGTCATATTCATGTTTCTGTTTGTTTCTACATAAATGATAGTTCTGTATTGTTTTCTCCTGGTCGGTAATGTTTGTGCTAATTAATCTCAGTGTGTTAGCATCGCAGTAGCGGCAGTTTGCTTATATTTTTCTATGTAAGATAACATTTTAAGTCGCTCTGTGTAAGGCTGTCTGGCAAATGCTTAAATGTAAAATATGTATTATGTTTAACAGTATGTGTTTATGCAATAGTTTTCGAACACAACATGTATATTTATCAATAAAAATATTTATTTTATGGCAGTTTAATTTTTTTTAATTTTTTTATCTTTACGCTGTTTATTTAGTTTAAACATTTTTTTTACATGACAAAATAAATAGAAAAAAAGGAAAAAAAAAGAAAAAAATCTATGTCAAAATTTTCACTAATGTTACAGATGACTGTCTTGGGCTCATTATAAGAGGAATATAATATTTCATCATAATGAAGATAAAATTTTATTATAATATAATATTTGATAACGATTTTGTGGTGGAGAGGAGGGAATTAGCGCATAACTCTGGAACAGATTCATTTATTAATTTTTTTCCGGTCTGTCTTTAAAATCGAGGTGCATATAACAGGTCATTACAGGTCTTGGTAATTAATTCCAAATTGCATAAATCTCACTCTGTGCAAACTTGAACTGAGACTCATGTGAAGGTTCTATTTTGTTGTTTAACAGCGATTGGAATGCAGTAGGTACGTTACATTATCGCCAACTGTAGGTCTCATTCTCCCTCATGTTCTTGAAGCCGATTTTCCAGACCAATCTTCCTAAAAGTCTAATGCATTCTTCCCTGAGCTTGTTGTGATTTGTTCTGTGTCTTGAACTCTTCATTTGTTTTATCTGGTACTTTCACACACAATTTTTTTTCCCTTTCAGTACCACTGGGCAGCTAGTTGAAGTTCTGTAAGTTGAATCAACTCTATATATATATTTCCCAATGTTTCCAGCTATATATACAGTACAGACCAAAATTTTGGACACACCTTCTCATTCAAAGAGTTTTCTTTATTTTCATGACTATGAAAATTGTAGATTCACACTGAAGGCATCAAAACTATGAATTAACACATGTGGAATTATATACATAACAAAAAAGTGTGAAACAACTGAAAATATGTCATATTCTAGGTT